>CM028363.1:17006971-17078670 GCA_016624345.1 Platycodon grandiflorus
GGGTTATTAGTTTCCTTGTCCTCAAGTTTTTCATTTGGTGGGTTGTTATCGGTGAAACATGTTCTAAGTAGAATGTTCGGAGAACGTAAGAAATTGGGCAGACCAATTCAAGTAATTTTCTTGGGTTAGAGACCTTGGCCATGAGAGATTGAGGGTTAAAGAAAACTGGTAGAGAGTAAGATACTAGATGAAGATGGGTTTGAGGAGTTTGGAGTATCCAAGGCGTGAGCCATGTTTTGAGATACCATGAAAGAAGTGACAGAAGGTTTGAATGCCCAAGATGACGAATTTGTATTCACAGTATGACAGTATATATACAAGATCTATTGAGGGATACATGAATGTATATAAGGAATACATATAGCCTGTGCTTTGACCGGCTGTTCCTAGGAGTCTAAATGAACTGTCTCTGTATGTTGGCTTTCTCTATATATATATATATATATATATATATATATATATATATATATATATATATATATCAAAACACAACTTCTTCACATTGTCTTAACACACATGCATGTCACCTTCACCTGCCTGACTCATATCATAATAAAGTTGTTAATTGAACTGCGCTCAGAGGTCGGAGAGTCAAGGTTACCGCATAATAATGCACGGAAATAGGTCCGAGTAGATAGAAACTCACCAAACAATTCAGTCTTAAACCATAGAATAGAATACCATCTTCTTCTATGAGCCCCACCCCACCCCACCCCACATTATCTTCCTATTTTATGGGTAATTACCACCCAACATATCATTGAAACTTTCCTTTAAACTTCTTCCTTTTAATTAATAATAATGTCTACTTGTTTGTTGGTTTTTTCCTTAAGAGTTATAATGTACACATAAATATGCGCTCACACTTTTCAACCTTGCAGATAAGTAAATTTCAAGCACTTCATCTCCCCTGCCCTGCATCTATATGCTTGTTTTCAGCTTTCTTTGCTTTGTTTTCTCTCTGTGGTTTAACGTACATACACTTAAAAATAATAATAAAATAAAAGACAAATCTAAATTGGCTATGCTAATCATCAAATTGCCAATTTCTGAATACTTCAGCACAAAAATCACCCAGGGAAATGCAAAAACAGAAAGAAAACAAGAGAAACAATTCACAGTCAAATCGATCCCTAGGAAGCTCATCCTCATATACAAGTAGAAAGCTAACATTCCTTAATAAGGATACAATTCAGACACAAAGAACGCCCTCCCTCCTGCCAAAAAATAGACGGAGAGCCATCAACCACAACATAACCGTATGCACTGGTGCACTAGCTCATTTTTCAGATGTGCAGCCTTCAACACCCACAACCCTACGACCCACCACACACATATATGTATTTATCTCTAACTTACTTCTAATATATGCTGTTTGCTCCAGCCTATACATAATAATTTACATGGACCAACAACAAAACTGTACAAGAAGGGGCCTGATACTAGGATACGGCCCACAAACACGACTATCAACACCTCACTCATCTTCCAGAAGAGACCAAGGATTTATCCTTGCCATCTTGCAGGGCATTTGAATCTCCTGCTGACTGAAGTGGACGAGGCAGAGGTAGAGGCAGAGGTAGATTTGGCCCAGATATGGAATCTGGCACTCGTGCTGGTGCTGTTTCAGATGGAATTTCCTTTTGTGCAGGAGCATCCAGTGGTTGCTCTGTTTCTGGTGCATATGTAAAAGTTAACTCCTTGTTAGCAGTAAGGGCTACCAACTCTTTCTCCTCCAGCCCCTTCGGCGGCCCTAGGCTACATCGGTCAGGCTTGTGCTTTGCTAAGGCGTCTTTGAACTTTTTAATCTGCCATGCGTTCAAAATCAGCACAACATATAGGAATCTAATTAAAGAAAAAAACCTTGACCCAAGGAGAATGCAAATGGCATTTAGATTCCCAATATTTAAGTAAATTGCCCGTAAAGTCAGTGGATGTGAATGATCAAAACTTTATGTCCCCACAAAGGAATTCAATTTGAGCCATCTCATCTACACGCCTAATAGTAGGTATCCCTACCAGTAGTACTACTGTACTAGGAACGACAAACCAAAAAAAAAAGAAAAAACTACGAGTAAGGGGTGAACAATTCTTGGTATTATGATACTGTAAAAGTTATTACTCCTTCCATCCTGCCCACGTGTGCAAGTAAAAAGAATCAATAATTAAAAGAGATTTACATATATACACCAAGTCGTATGGACTGGGATAGTTATGCTAATTTTACGTTGAATGTGATGAGGATAAAAGTGGAAGTTCAAATCATTTATAAGCTTACTTTTGAAACATGACAGTTTGGGAGACATGAGCGGAACACAGGGAGTAAAATAAACGTTAAACACAAAAAGATAGACACACAGGGAAGGACGCAATAGAAACTACCGTAGCACATGTTAGTTACCAATTCAGTTTCCCTGTTAGAAGGCTCATGGTCAGTGTGGATTCTTCATATCAAGAAGAAACAACTGGCCTAGTCTGAAAACAATTGACCAGGAATCCAAGAGATGACACATCACTTACTAAAACAAATGCGTGTAAAAGAAGAAGGGAAAATGACCTACCGTGGCATTGGTACAGCTAAAGCTACAAAGACGTCCATGAGCTCCTCTGTAGAATCGGAAGAAAGGAAGAACGTGAACATTAAGGCTATAGCACATGGGCTTATGCACTTCATAGTTCACATGCAAAAACTGCACATCTGGGTTCATCTCCGCCAACTGACATATCTGCACAACTCAAATGGGTACAATACATCCAGATTAGTTTCTCATTGATATTTATCTTCTTATTTCAAACACTAATTCTTCACTAAACCAACTACTCCTTTCGTCCTATGCGTGTCTCACAACTCACTAAACCAATATGCACTCCGATTTTGTCAGAAATAACATCATATCCTTTTTAAAGTAATATCATATGGGACTTCAGTCATATTGCTATGAGTTCAATGTAGTAATGATAAATGTAAGATTAAGAAGGAAATACAATTTTGTTGCTGAATAAGAAGCGGTACACTTGAGGTGGGCTATATTAGAAAAGGAAAAAGAAGAGTGAATACCTTGGGATGAAGGGCTTTGCAGCCACCACAACCAGGGGAGAAGAAATTGACAACAACCAGCATATCTCCAGCATTCAAAAGAGACTCCACTAAGTCTTGTGCACCTGTCACCTCCTTCATGTTCGGTTGAAGCCCTTTCTCCCACCATCTCAAAGATTTCCCAATGCCAATACTCATCTGTTCCCAATTCCAACAATTAAATTTTGCCTGTTAGAACCCTCTGAAGTTTTAAGACATAACCATGTCAAATTGCAAGACAGGGTTTGATTGCTACTTTCACCAGTCACGGGTGAATATACTCCTCATGTCCCAAAAAAAATTCTTATTTCAAGTCAAACTTATTAGGACTGGTTTACTTGTTTGTACTTCTTTAAAATTGTATTCCCTTGTCCCGAAATAAGTATCTATTTTCAAGATTTTCTTGTCTCTAAATAAGTGTTTATTTTTTATAAGTTTACCGATTTCACTATTTTCAAGATTTTCTTGTCTCTAAATAAGTGTTTATTTTTTTTATAAGTTCACCGATTTCACAATTGTCACATATAATGTCCTAGCTTGAATCTTTAATGTTACAAGTAGACATTAAGGTCATTAATGTACATGCGGTAGTACTTAAATGGCACAAAAGTCAACTAACTTAATTTAGTGAAAAGCTAAGTAGTTAGTAAATTTATACCGAGTATCTTTTGTCATATGGGAATGGGATACGTTTTCTTCGACAAGCCAGAGAGGAGTGAAACTATTTTCTTATAACTGAAGGGTATAATTAAGGATTAAAAACAACTAATTAAACCCAAAATCGGAGAGACATTTTCTTTGATAAACCAAAGAGGAACGTGAAATTTTTTCTTAGAGGTGAGGGATAGAATTTATAGACCAACAAAACAATGAAAAGTATTCAAAAAATAAATTAAATTAAATTAAATTAACCGAAAATCGTAGAGCAATACAAAGCATCAATCGACCCAAGCAAATAATACAACATATATTAGACAGGAATTATTAAAAACATTTCATCATCGTAAAATGGCTGCAAATAACGAATCTGATAACACAGATGAGATTAAATAGAGGGAGGGAAAAAACAGAAATAGACCTGGGCACCGGAAGCCACAGCTTGGGGCTTATGATTCCCTCCCTGTCGACCTCGGAGAACGGGTCTAGAACCAAAAGAACCGGATGATCGGATGGTCAAAGATCGGAGCTTTAAAGAGCGATTGCCGAAAGCGCACGATACCCGAGAAGATTGGTGATGTCGAAGAATACCTCTGCTGCCGCTACAACCAGTAGTATTGCAAGGTGTGAGCAAATTGGGTTTGGTCAAATTCAAAACTTGAGCCCCATTTAATTCGATATTGTGTTTTTTAAGAAATGTTCAAAAACCCCAGTAGTATTGATTCAGATAGATACACACGACAGACGGTATTGATTGATTTCAAAGAAAGGGGAGAGTTTCACTTTATCCGGTTTGCTTTTGCTTTTGGGAAAAGAAGAAAATTGGGGAAAAGCCATATCTTGCTTGCCAAAAGAGAAGATTGATTGGGTGTGGGGTCTGCGGGTTTTGAAATTGACATGGAAAAATGTAAGATTACTAATCCACTTTGGTATTACTGGCTAATTGAGTTGCTTCTAGAATCAATGTGGGTGTGTTTTTTGTTTTTTCCAACAATCAATCTAACGGCAATAACCAAACCCATTTATCCGTAGTCTATCCAAAGATTTATATTTAGAATGTCTGCTACTTCCCCATCCGTTCAGGTTAAAGAATTTATTATATTATTTTAAAATATTTTATTTAAAAAGTTTACATTAAAAAAGTAGTTTTATAATTTTTATAAAACTTTTAACTTTATCCTTCAAGGTGGTAAACACATTAACTATACTAAAATATTTTTATAATTATGATTAATTTCAATACTACTTATATATCAAGTAATTATTAAAATTTTAAACATGAATTCATTGGATAGAATGAAGGAGTAATTGATAAAGATATTACTGTCATTTAAATTTATTATAATTATAAAAATATTTAAGTATAATTAAAATACTTACAAAATAAAATAAAAAATTATAAAAATAATAAATATAATTTATAAAAATAAATTTTCTAAATAAAATATTTTAAACTAAAATAATGAAGTTTGGAACAATGGAAATATCAGTATTTAAACATTACCCAATCCCAACACCACACCAAGTCACCAACTATATCCACTGCGCTTCTCCTATTAGTATATTGTTCGGTTGAGATTAAAAGAAGATTAACGGGATAAGGTGGGATAGTTGCTTCTTGTGTGGTGAGCTTGGCAGGCACGTGACCCCGCTCTTTCCACCCACGTGGCTCCACAAATCTCTACCCGAGTAAAAAGCACCTACAAAAAAAAAAAACGCTGAAAAAGATGTGGATAAACACATTAGGGCGGGGACGGGGAGGAGGAGCCCACATCCACGATGAGAAGTTGTACATGTTTGCTGTCGTCCAATGCTTTAAAAACGACCAAGCTAGAGTTATCAGCTTTTCATTTATTAATAGGATTGAAACCTAAGTTGAGGATGTGATTGATTCACAATAATTACATAGATTAAGTAAGGGATTGGTTAATATGCATTTGCTTTAAAAGCACGTGTTAAAAACTTAGTGGGCGAATAGTTTATCCTACCATTTTAAAATGGCAAAATTCATATTTAGGCTAACCAATTTTTTACAAAATTAAAATAAGGTCACCACAAGTTTAAAAATATTATTTTTACTATCGAATATTAGTTAGCTTGCAAGCATGTCCATTTTTGAATAGACGTTAGTTCACCCATTAACTTTAAGTCAAATACTTATTTTACTCCTAAAAATATACAATTATACCCTTCATATCTACTTCTAAAATACATTTTTAATTTCATCAAGAGGTGAACATTTAAAACCTCCATCAAGTACATACTCTTGCTTCTTTTTCAACAACAATTTTTACTTGTTTCAACAAGATAAAATTAGGAATTTTGTGTCAAAGAAATGAAAACAAGACAACTCTGAAAACCCTAAATAAATAATTCCTTAGCAGAACATTGCTGAAGCTAAAGTATGAAGTTCACATTGCTAATTCTACTTTAATTGTTGAAAGGCCTAGAGATTATTAGATAAAAGACTTACCCATGTCACAAGCTTGGTTCCTTCCTCAATAAATGCTTCGTCGTTGGTTTTTCCCGTTAAAAGCTTAAGTAGAACAACACCAAAGCTATATACATCCCCTTTTACTGTTGCCCTTCCTGTGTCGAAATTACCCCCAAATTGTACATTAATTTGACATTGTAATTTTAGGGAGCCAACCGGAGATGGGGCAACGGTGAAATTACCCCCAAATCGCTCCCAAATTGCAAGGGGGAAATTACCCAAAATTACAAACCCTAGGTTGGAAGCCCCCAAATTGCAAGCCTTAAGGGCTTGAATTTAATTTGCAGAAGAGAAAGCTTTGCAGAGGTGGTGTGGTAACGGTGACTCCTTAATGGAAGAAGGGGGATCACCGGCGCTGTTGTTGTTGTTCGCTGCGGAGAGAGAGAGAGAGAGAGAGAGAGAGATGGTGGGGCGTCGCTGCTGTTTGAACTGGGAATAGAGGGAGAGAGCGTGAGAGGGGGAGTATCGCGGCTAGGACATTAGAGTCAGTGACGGTCGGAGCTATTGAAGACGGCGGCGATGGAGTTTGTTATTGTGGTTCGGGAAGAGAAATAGTGTGTAGATAGGGGGAATTCTTCGTATGATTCCACCATATGGATAATACCCCATAAAATTTGGATCTATGTTCTTATCCTACGTATGATTCCACCATTTGCATTCTCTGTCATACTCAAACAATTCATCATCTCCCAAATCTTGCAAATCAAGAATTACTGAGTTCTTCTTCAACAACCTAAACCCATTACATAGTTCCTTAATCAATCCTTCATCGCCCAATTTATTAGCCATTATCGGTAAAATATCTTGAAAATTATCCCCACCCTACTGAAATCAATAGATGAATTTGGGGAAAGAAAGTGGTTAGAGTTAGGGTTTGTTTTTTCTTTGTCGGGAAAGATGAAGATGAAAATATGGCTAAAATGGGTATTTCATGTAAAGTTAGCGGCTGAACTAATGTCCATTCAAAAAATGGGCACGCTTACAAGCTAACTAATGTTCAGTGACAAGAATAACAGTTTTAAACTTGAGGTGGCCGTATTGTAATTTTGTGAAAAGTTGGGTGACCCAAATATAAATGAGTTTTGCCTTTTAAAAAATACTTTCAAAAAAGTAAGTTGGCATGCATTTTCACACACAATAGTAATTGAACAGATTGGTTATCGCAGTGGAAGTCTAAATTTGGAATGCAAATTTTACCAAGTTACTTCAAGAAAATAATCAAAGTAAAGGCAGTAGACTTCGTAAGTACATATAGTAGTTATATTGATAGAAGTTTGCTGAAAGATAAAACATTGATGATAAACATACTTGTATTAAATAGATTCAGTTCAGCATATATAAAAAGTTAAGCAAATCATAATAAGATTCAAACAAATTTGAATTTAGCAAAGACTGATTATTTCAAATCGCTTAAGATACACGTATATTGAATTCAACAAAGTCTAATAGAATTTAGTATAATTGCTTACATTTCATATTACATAAGCAAATTATAACTACCTAAGTTACAACCGTTTAAAAGGAAATCATGCATAAATAGAATAAACTTCTCTCTCGTGGCTCATTCTTTTTAAGGAAGAAATTAAAATATTTTCAGCAATAGATGGAGACTAGCGGATCAATCAATCATTGAAGTTGAATGACCTATATTAAGCCAATAATTATTGAGTTGTGATGGAGAGAGAAGCGTACATGGATGCTCATTTCTCTCTATGAATTGAGATATTAAAGGAGCATTCAAACTATAAAAGTTTGAATGCCACTTTGAGGTTAACCCCAACTCATGTGATGAGATGTAACTATACTCAGAGCAAATCCTATAATGGAGTATAGGAATGCTCACATTGAATGTAATTTGGAGTTATAACCTAGACTTTAAGACACTCACTATTGAAGTTGCCTTCTCTATGGTAGGCTCTATAATCTTCTCTTTCTTTCTCTTTCTATCTCTTTTCTTACTCACAATGAATTCCACACTTAAAGACTTGAGGTGTTCTCCATTCATCTTTTGATAAGTTGAACAAGAGTAGCTTTGAAGCCTCTTTCTTTTCTTCTCTTCTCAGCTTTTCTAGCTTTGACTCGCTATACTTTATGATAGGTCTCATTCTTTAACAATTACTAATATAAATGATTAATTAAGAATTATGCGAGTAGAATTAAGATTCAATTAGTAATATAAATATGCTCTAAATGAATTTAGATATGCAAGAGTATTTTAGGTCCACTTGAGGCAAATAGTAAGCTAATGGGGGGTGTGAATAACCTTATTAAATATTTTTAATAAGTTTTAAAACCTTTAAAACTTTTGGATGCGAAAAGTGTTTTTAAGACAATCAACCAATTGATCAACGAAGTGATCCGATGCGTAAAGCTTATGAACAGCTTTTGATAGTATGACCGAAGCTATGTAGCAATAAGCACAGTCTACTTTGATAGAAAGATAATACCTCTTGTATATATATAAATTATCTTGCAAAAATAAGAGTTGGGCAAGGATAAAAATATACAAGACAAAACTTGTCTTTCAAAACTGAATTAACCATAATCAAGAAAATAGTTGAAAGTAAATAAGCATGAATAAAAGGAAGTTTAAGTTTAAGGGGAAGGAATCAATCACCGAGGTCCACGTGATTAGCTTCAGCGAAGAAGGAGAAGGCCCAGTGTTAGCTAGAGGAATGTTCGGTTGCTTCCTTAGCTCAACAATTTCTTGTTTAAGACCCTTATTGATTTCCTTCTACTGTCTCCTCCGAAGGGCTTTAAATAGACCTTCCTCGGTGTTTTGGAGTTGAGGAGCGGGCGCTCTTCCAAGAGCGGCCACTTTTTCCCATTCATCGACTCACGGCTTGTAGATGTCCGGAAGAATAGCCTTACAGACTTCACTATAAACTTCACCTCATGGTCGAATGATAGAAATCGATAGGTTAATTTCTTTCGAAGGCTTCTTGGATTGAGATTTCTTGCCTTATAAGGTAGCATTAGGAGCCACAATGTTGTCAAGAATGTTCATGTGCGAAACACAAATTTAGAAGCTCGACAAAATTACTTGGATCAAATTAACGTGGTTTCACTTGGTTTGAATGAATCATGAATTTTTGAATAATTTCAAGCATTTGTGTTCATAATATCGAATAATTTAAGCTCGAACTAGAAAGCGCTAAGTGCGAAAATTTAAACTTGTATAAACACAAATGAAAGAAATTCACTATCCTTAATGATCAAAACCAAGCATAAAGGCTATGCGTATAACCATGTCAAGATTTCCAACTTTCAAGACCATTCAAGGTAGTAAATTCAGATATGCAATTTTATCAAATTTGAAAAGATTTCAACAGAAAGATTTGAAGTGAAATACAACAAGGTTAACAATTATCTAATGAGTAAGAGCAATTAAGCATACATGAGAAGCAAATAGCCAAGGATGAACAAAATTTCAAGGGACTGTTCATATATCCAGAGATTAAGCATAGTAACTTTGACAAAATGAAAAAAGATATTTGAGAGGTAAATACCATTTTGTCGAATTAATAGAGAAGATGATGAACTGCTGAAAAATTATGAAAGCTTGAGAATTCAAGGGTGACAATGGCAGTTTCTACTTTAGAGAGCTTGTTAAGGGCTTGAAGGTTGGTGAAAAAGTGAAAACACGCTAGAAGTTTCACTTTTATATTGGGAGGGATGAAACACTAGTAACAATAATTTGGGTCAGAAATTGAGGTTGTACATGCGACTTGAGGGTTATCGAGGTAAAGATATGAGCGGTTAAGATCAAAACTAGGCTAACAATAATTGTTTTGACAGCGGTAATTACGCTCAGGACCTTAGATTTTGGTAAGGTTGAAGGAGGAAAATAGTAATTAAATTTGAATTTTAACCTTATCTAATTTTCCTATTTAAAAAGGCAACAACTTTAGGCTGATTTTAGATCGGTTATGTAGTGAGAGATTATTAGAAGGATAATTAACTTGCCAATTACATGAAGTACAACTTTGTTGATTATTACTAAACACACTTCAAAGAATTGTTTGAAAACAAATGTCAATCCAGATGAAATTAAGCAGATCTATATATCAAGCATACCAAGTTCTCCTCTAAGATAGGCAAACCTTGTAGCATCCAGAGGCTTAGTGAATGTATTTACCAATTGATGATCGATAGATATGTACTTCATTAAGATGTTCCCTTTTTCAACATGATATTTTAGAAAATGGTAGCTAACGCCGTTGTGCTTGGTCTAGGAGTACATGATAGGATTTTGTGAAACATACATTGCAGAAGTGTAATATCCCAAAAATTTTGTTACTAATATTAAATTGCATAAATTAATATTATAATTTTTTT
Source organism: Platycodon grandiflorus (assembly GCA_016624345.1). NCBI lineage: Eukaryota > Viridiplantae > Streptophyta > Magnoliopsida > Asterales > Campanulaceae > Platycodon > Platycodon grandiflorus. The sequence goes on from CM028363.1 coordinate 17,017,537, forward strand.
GGGCCAGTCGCATTTTTATTTCGATACTATAATTTTGAATTAGGTCAAAGTGTGACAGTAAATTATTTGTACATTTGGGCTTAGCCCACCCATTATTAATGACACTAATAATAAATATTTAGTTAGTAAAAATACTAATCGGTATTTGACCCAAAGGATAGAAGAGTAATAAAGCAAGTCCCTATTAGGGTTGGAAAACCTAATAAATTACTAGTATAAGTAGACTAAGGGAGGAGGAGAAAAAACCCTTAGTACGCTAGTAGGAAAAGGAACGGAGCGGACCGAGAGAGAGAGAGAGAGAAGAACAAGGGAGGCGGCAACAACAATTTTGGAGGTAGGCCAATTAATCTTTTAGTTGATTACTGTAATAACCCGCTAAATAATTTGTTAAATTGTAATATATTTTTTTTTAAGTATTATATTGGGCTAAAGAAATTTTTGGCCTATTTTCAGTATGTGATATTGGGCTAAAGACATTGTTACCACATTGTTATTATTTGGGCTTAAGACATTTTTGTCATCATATTATTTTGGGCTTGGCCCACTATTGTGTATAACAAAAAAAAAAAAAAAAAAAAAAGAAGAAAAGGAAAGAAATTCTCGATAGTGTTGTTTCTGGGAGAACGCATCATCAGTCAAAGGCGCTACAAAAAAAAAAAAAAATCTCGCCATTGTTGTATTCGAGAGTGACTGTCAAAATGGCTTGTGAAGATTCAGTTCATGGGGGTGTGTTGGGGAGAGAAATCACCATTGAAGAAGGTTATAAAAAGGGGTTTGGAACAATGGTTCTCTACCAGAAATTTAGAGAAACTGTGAGAGAGAGAGAATTGCGAGAGAGAGAGAACTGTGAGAGAGAGATCAGTTGAGTTGGGTCTCGGAAGAAGGAGGATTGGTGACGAACGGAATCGTCGTCGAACGGAATCGTTGGAAGGAATTGTCGATTCGAGGTAAGGTTAACTCGTACCAATTTTCTATTCAGTGTACAATTGTTTATGATACATGAATTCAGCAAATAATATCAGTTTGGAGTAAAGGAGTATATATTTTTCTTTTATGTTGGATGACACTGTTTTAAAAAAAAAAATGTTTTTTGAAATTTTAATTTAAATGGCTGATATAGTTTTAGTTTTTGATAAGTGTATACCATTAGTGTAGGTAGTCAATTTAGTGGATTTATTACATTGTTTGGATTTAAAAAAAAAAAAAGCACCAGCAGCTCTGTTTTGTTGGTGAGGTTGAAGACGATCAAATTGCCTAGTTTACATTCTGACCCTTCTCGTTTTCTTGGTTTAAAAAGTTAGTCCTCATCTTTATGAAATTTCAAATTGATCCTCATACTATTTTTAGTTAAATGAAAAAGATAATAAGAATCCCAACTTAACAGATTACACCCTTTCTGTTTAGACTTGCTGAAAAGTTGACAAAAAAATTCTGGATTTCCATAAAGACCCCTTATGTTCTAAGAATAATAATAATAATAAATAAATAGATAAAGATAATAACTTTAATATTATATTTAATTCATACGAGCTCGAATTGAAGTAATTCTTGAGCCTACTTTAGGTATTTACCAATGTATTTTCTAATAAATAAAATTTGTTTAACGTGTATAAGATTTGGAAAAATTTTAATTAGTATTTGTACAATACTTGAATCGATTAGAATTAATAATATATTTTGACATATAAAATTAAATACTATCTTAAAAAGACTTTTACTAATATAGTATCTAGATTAGCATACAAGTGCAATTAAGACTATATTTTATTGGTACAATCATAGTTAGTAACTAGTGGTGTACTTGTGATGAATTTTAGATTCGAACAAGCGCGTGTGACGATTTTTATTCGCTAAGCATATCGAGGTAAGGGATTATACCTCTTTTAAGTATTTGAACTCTATTTTCTTTCGATAGGCTTCCGCTGTATTTTGTTGTCATCAAACGTCATTGTATACGTTATGCCTGTACTTATGCCGGTAGTTGTTTTGAACTCCGTCGTATCATTTCGTTCTCACTCCATATTATGATTTGTCATAAATCCTATGTATGAATCCTTGCCATATGAGAATTCTTTTTATTCAATTGTGATATTTTCCAACTTCGAATTTATTATGTATTTTGTTAAAAATTTTACCGTGATCACTAAGTTAAACAACCTCGTCACACGTGGGTACTACGGTACTATGAGATACGAATTTTATGACTTTTTATGAATGCTTTACACCACCTCGCCCGTGGTGTGGTTATCCGATATACCGTATTTATGAATTATGAATCTTCGAACTCTTCGAGTATTTAGTTTATTAAGGTCTTGCGACCACTTACGTGATCATAGTGTCCGCGAGTTGGACACTACCTCCAACCAGTATGGGACGGTTGGCGGTAGTCGTACCTCTCGCATCAATTTGCATGGTTGTATCCTTTCCTTGAAATTTCCTATTACTCCTTCAATTTTTATGAACTATGAATATTGACCTTATGATTGACTTTGATTTTTTTTTGAAATGTACGAACGTATGATTTTCTTCGAGTCAACTCCTCCTTAGAAACCGGAGGGTTGTATATGAACTTGCCGAGCATTGTTTGCTCACCCTTTTCCTATTCCATCTTCCAGGTCATAAGTAGGAAGGATCTTACGGATATGCAGATATCGACAACTATCATTCGAGATATTTTGAAAAATGATTTTATTCCTTGTAATAAGAGGGATCTGAATTATTTTTGTATTGCCATTATTATGGGTTATTAATGTTAGTGACCTTGGGATTTCATTGGTTTAAGGTTAATTTGATATTGTAAGTACTCGAGGTTCATTTTGTTAAGTATTATGGTGGTGACGTGGCTAAATTGTGGGACCACGATGTTGGTACCGAATTTGGGGCGTTACAAAGTTGGTATCGAGCACGCCCCCCGAAATGTGTTGGAACACATCGCCGGGATACCGATCCTTTATGCATGATTTGAGGTTCTAGAGACCATAGAATTAAGGATTGATTAGAATTAGTAATTTATTCGAACTAAGAATTTATTCAAGTATGAATTGGTTAGAACTAAGAATTTATTTGAACTAAGAATTAATTAGAATTAAGTATTGATTATGACTACTACTATTTGGAACTCATACATTCACTTGGTTGACTGTAGGATGGATTACGACTTGGACTTAGATAACTGGATGATAGGGGACCAGGATGGGGTTGATCCAGATGAAGATCCAAAAGAGGAAATAGAGGAAATCCCAGAGGATGAACCTGAGGAAGACCCTGAAGAGGAGCCAGAGGAAGTTCCAAATGAGCCCGCAGCAATAGTCATGGTGAAGTAAGTATGGGTGAGGACAACACCGTGGAGCTCGGGAATGGAGCCGCGCAAGAGAATAATGCGCAACCCGATCCCCGAGTGCAAGAATTGGAACTCTTGCTACAACAGCTCGTGATCCGATACGAAATGACCGCAGAGAAAATAGGGAATTCTTGAGGTTAATTTTGAATGTCTGGATATTGATGAGCACCTCCAAATCGACATTCCCGCGATGGCGCGCCACGTGCAATGGTTAACCAACCGATCATCACTATACGTGGGCCGTGAGGGGTAGAGATGCGTATTAGTTTGATGACATAAGGTTTATAATGACGTGACATTAATTGTATTTTAAACTCGTATGTTTTGGAATCAATAGGATATTTTCCTATGTTTGTGGAATAAATTTCATTATATAAGAATTCTTGTGAAATTTTGATTTTTGGCTATGAATTTAAATTTATTGTATGCACTCAATAATTGTATGATGAACATGACATATAATGATGTATGACGATTCATGTCATATAATAGATGGCAAGAGGAGGACACACTAGTACACGCGGACGTGGACGCGCGGGCGCGGCCGAGGTGGTAGAAATAATGTTCCGCCGAAGATTCTTCCTCGTGGACCGGGGAAGTCAAAATACTCCCCAACCAAACGTTGATACTAATGCAAATGCCCCACAAATTGACCCTACGATAGTGGCAATTCTACGCACCTTAACACAGATCGTTACGGCCTTAGGCCAAGTTGCTCAGCAGCCACCGCCAACCTCAACCTCCACCTCAACCCCAACCTATCGTCCCCGCCACCAAATGGTCAACGACCCTCTGAAAGTTTCCAAAAGAGAGAGCCAAAGACATTTTCAGTGTGTCCAGATCGAGAAACCTGAGAGTTGGATCCGAAGTATGGAGAAAATCTTTGGAACAATGACATGCACTAGCGAACAAAGGGTTAGTCCGGCTACATTTAAGTTGGAAGGAGAAGCAGATGAATGGTGGAAGTCGAAATGAGGACACTGAGGCTAACGGAGTAGGTGCTACGATTGGGAGAGATTTCTCAGCTTTTAATAAGAAATACTTTCCCAAGAGTGTAAGAGAACGAAACTCAAAGAGTTCCTTGATTTGGAACAAGGGAAAATGACTGTGGATGAATATGATGCCAAGTTCACTGAGTCGCGAAGTATGCTCCGCTTTCAAGACGAGCAAAAGGCGAGGAAGTTTGAAGGAGGTCCGAATGATCGATCAATTACAATGCAGCTTTGGAATTGCCAACCTATGCTCAGTCCTGGATAGGGCTAGAGCGATGGAGATTAAGTCACAGAATATCGAAAGAAGAAAGAGGAGAGAAGAGAGGCGCCGAGGACTCGAAAGTATCGTGGTCCGGCAATGGGAAGTTCTAGTCATGGGAATAAAAGAAGGACCACCGAAGATAGCCGAATAGAGGCAACTCACCGAACTCAAATTACAACCGTAACTAATCGAATCGTGGCGTAACCAGGACAAGGACGTAACTGTAATCAAGTGGCGTAACCAGGCCAAAGACGAACCGTAACAATAATTCTGTGTCAAAGGTGTGGGCAAGACATTTGACGTAAAATTGCTACGGAATAAGGGGCTTGTTTTAATCGTGGTAAAGTGGGCCACGAGCTAAAGAATGTTCGAACCACCAAAGGGAGTCCCCGCACGAGGTACCGAAGGAGAAGATAAGAATAAACCAAGGGGTCAAGGAAGGATCTTTGCTATATGGGATGCCAGGGCAACTAATGACGTGGTGGCGTGTACCGTCCAACTTTTCTCTCGCAATGTTTATGCCTTAATTGATCCGGTGCCACACATTCAATTATATGCACATCTCTTGCGCGTCGTATGAAATTGTCCCTCGTAGTTTGGATATTGATCTTGTAATAGATACGCCAACTAAGGAATCCATTTTAGTAACTACGGTGTTTAAGTCATGCTCTTTGAAGATGGAGGATAGGGAGATGCCCATCGATTTGGTACCATTAGATATCCAAGACTTTGACTTAATCTTAGGCATGGATTGGTTAGCCGCATTTCATGCTAAGGTGGACTGTTTTAAGAAAGAAGTGGTGTTTTGTATTCCTGGGAACCGAGTTTCTTTTAAGGGGTCTAAACCGACGACACTATCGGGCATTATTTCTTCATTAAGGGCAAGGCGATTATTGAGGAAAGGTTGTAAGGATACTTAGCTTCTCTAGTAGATAATGATAAGAGAGTAGCGAGTATAGAATCACTACCGGTGGTTAGAGAGTTTGGAGATGTATTTCCGTAAGACTTACCCGGTCTTCCGCCAGAGAAGTGGAGTTTGGCATTGACCTAGCGCCGTGACGGCACCCATTTCTAAGGCACCTTATAGAATGGCCCCGCAGAACTCAAGGAACTAAAAGAGCAATTGCAAGAGTTCCGGAGAAGGGTTTGGTTAGACCTAGTGTATCACCGGGTGCTCCAGTGTTATTTGTGAAAAGAAGGATGGGACCATGAGGTTGTGTATTGATTACCGTGAGTTAAATCGGGTTACGATCAGAATAAATACCCATTGCCAAGGATTGATGACTTGTTTGATCAATTACAAGGTGCTTGCTATTTTTCTAAGATTGATCTTCGCCAGATACCACCGCTAAGAATTAAGAAGGACGATATTTCCAAGACAAAGATTCAGACACGGTATGGACATTATGAGTTTTTGGTGATGCCATTTGGTTTAACAAATGCCCCGCAGCCTTTTATGGATTTAATGAATAGGATTTTCGAAAGTTTCTTGATAAGTGTGTGATTGTTTTCATTGATGATATTTTGATCTACTCTAAGTCTCGGAGGAGCATGAGGAACATTTAAGGGCGTATTACAAATTTTAAGAGAGGAAAACTTTATGCTAAGTTTAAAAAGTGTGAATTTTGGTTAGAAGAAGTTGCTTTCTTGGGGCATGTAGTGTCTAAAGATGGGATCTCGAGATCCAAAGAAAGATTGAAGCGGTTGAAGGGAACGGCCAACAACCGCAAAGTTCGTAGTTTCGGGTGGCGTGATATTACCGTCGATTTGTTGAGGATTTTCGAAAATTGCGACTTTGACTAGATTGACACGTAAAATGCGAAGTTCATTTGGACCGAGGAATGCGAGATTAGTTTTCAAGAGTTGAAGAAGAAGTTGGTTTCGCACCGATTCTTGCTTTACCGGAGACGGGGGTTTGTAATTTATAGTGATGCTTCGCTAAGAGGTTTGGGTTGTGTATTAATGCAATGGGAAAGTAATCGCTACTTCCGCACAACTTAAGACTTTTGAAAAGAACTACCCAACACACGATTTAGAGTTGGTCGCCGTGGTGTTTGCACCGAAAATTTGGAGACACTATTTGTATGGGAACCGTGTGAAATTTATACGGATCACAAGAGTCTTAAATATATTTTCACCCAAAAGGATCTGAACATGAGGCAAAGAAGGTGGTTGGAGCTTCAAAGATTATGATCGCACAATTTTGTACCACCCGGCAAAGCTAATGTGTGGCGATGCTCTCCGTAAGAATAGGGGACCTTGGCCATGATGCGACTAAGGAGAAGAAAATTATTGATGATTTGGAGTCATTGGGTTTAGAAGTAAGAGTGCGAGGAGGCAAAGGTTATTTGGCGCACTGAAGTTTTCAACCGTCCTTGTTAGAAAGGATCAAGACAGCTCAAGGAGTTGACCCGAGTTAACCAAGATTGCCAAGGAGTGAAAGTAGGGCTCAACCAAAGTTTCGAATCGGGAATGATGACATATTACGCTTGGGTCTAGGATTTGCGTTCTCCGCCACTCGACTTGAAAAGGGAGATATTAGAGGAAGCTCACAATTCGAGGTTCATAAAGACACCCAGAAGCACAAAGATGTATAGGGACGTGCGTCATACTTTCGGTGGGAAAATATGAAACGAGAAATTGCGAGTTTGTCTCCAAATGTCTAGTATGCCAACAGATTAAAAGTGAACATCGAGACCGGAGGGTTATTACAGCCAATGCCAATTCCCGAGTGGAAGTGGGAACACATTACTATGGATTTTGTGGTAGGGCTACCTAGAACACTCAAGGGACACAATGCAATTTGGGTTATGTGGACCGATTAACTAAGTCACTCATTTCCTACCATTTCGAATTAATGACTCACTAGAGAAATTAGCGAAAATGTATATTGATGAGATTGTTAGGTTACATGGGGTTCCTGTTTCAATAATCTCGATCGCGACACAAGGTTTACATCGGTTTTGGGGTAGTCGCAGAAAGCCCTACAAAGTTGAGCATGAGTACCGCGCTTCACCCACAAACGATGGCCACCGGAAAGAACTATCCGACGTTAGAGGATATGCTTAGAGCTTGTGTTTTGGATTTACAAGGGAATTGGGATGATCACTTACCGCTAGTAGAGTTTGCGTATAACAACCTTTCATGCCAAGATTGACATGGCACCATATGAAGCATTGTACGGAAGGAAGTGCCGATCACCTACTTGTTGGGACGAGGTGGGTGAAAGAAAACTTTGGGGCCGAGTTGGTACAGATTACCGGAGAAAGTGCAATTAATAAGAAAGAGACTACTTCACCCAAAGTAGACGTAAGTCTTACGCAGATAAGCACCGACGTAAACTAGATTTTGATATTGGCGACCATGTGTTTTTGAAAGTCTCGCCAACGAGAGGAGTCATGAGGTTTGGTGTTCGAGGTAAGCTCATCCGAGGTTCGTCTGACCATTCGAAATACTTGAACTGGGAGAGGTAGCGTATAGACTTGCTTTACCACCCGCACCGGCCGGAGTTCACAATGTGTTTCACGTATCTATGTTGAGGAAGTATGTCCCCGATCCGAGTCATGTGATTGAATTTGAACCGTGCGACTTCAAGAAGATCTTAGTTATGCCGAACATCCCATCCGAATAATAGATCGAAAAGACCAAGTTCTTCTGAGACGAACCATTCCATATGTCAAGGTCCAATGGAGTAATCATACGTAAAGGGAAGCCACTGGGAGCTTGAGGAGGAGATGCGAGAGAAACATCCCGAACTTTTCATAGGATAAGGTGCTTAAGTTTAGAGGACTAAACTTCGGGGTAAGAGTGTAATAACCCGCTAAATAATTTGTTAAATTGTAATATTTTTTTTAAGTATTATATTGGGCTAAAGAAATTTTTGGCCTATTTTCGTATGTGATATTGGGCTAAAGACATTGTTACCACATTGTTATTATTTGGGCTTAAGACATTTTTGTCATCATATTATTTTGGGCTTGGCCCACTATTATCACAAAAAAAAAAAAAAAAAAAAAGAAGAAAAGGAAAGAAATTCTCGATAGTGTTGTTTCGGGAGAACGCATCATCACCAAAGGCGCTACAAAAAAAAAAAAAAAAATCTCGCCATTGTTGTATTCGAGAGTGACCGTCAAAATGGCTTGTGAAGATTCAGTTCATGGGGTGTGTTGGGAGAGAAATCACCATTGAAGAAGGTTATAAAAAGGGGTTTGGAACAATGGTTCTCTACCGTAAATTTAGAGAAACCGTGAGAGAGAGAATTGCGAGAGAGAGAGAGAGAGAGAGAGATCATTGAGTTGGGTCTCGGAAGAAGGAGGATTGGTGACGAACGGAATCGTCGTCGAACGGAATCGTTGGAAGGAATTGTCGATTCGAGGTAAGGTTAACTCGTACCAATTTTCTATTCAGGTACAATTGTTTATGATACATGAATTCAAGAAATAATATCGTTTGGAGTAAAGGAGTATATATTTTTCTTTTTGTTGGATGACACTGTTTTAAAAAAAAAATGTTTTTGAAATTTTAATTTAAATGGCTGATATAGTTTTAGTTTTTGATAAGTGTATACCATTAGTGTAGGTAGTCAATTTAGTGGATTTATTACATTGTTTGGATTTAAAAAAAAAAAAACAGAGCACCAGCAGCTCTGTTTTGTTGGTGAGGTTGAAGACGATCAAATTGCCTAGTTTACATTCTGACCCTTCTCGTTTTCTTGGTTTAAAAGTTAGTCCTCATCTTTATGAAATTTCAAATTGATCCTCATACTATTTTTAGTTAAATGAAAAAGATAATAAGAATCCCAACTTAACAGATTACACCCTTTCTGTTTAGACTTGCTGAAAAGTTGACAAAAAAATTCTGGATTTCCATAAAGACCCCTTATGTTCTAAGAATAATAATAATAATAAATAAATAGATAAAGATAATAACTTTAATATTATATTTAATTCATACGAGCTCGAATTGAAGTAATTCTTGAGCCTACTTTAGGTATTTACCAATGTATTTTCTAATAAATAAAATTTGTTTAACGTGTATAAGATTTGGAAAAATTTTAATTAGTATTTGTACAATACTTGAATCGATTAGAATTAATAATATATTTTGACATATAAAATTAAATACTATCTTAAAAGACTTTTACTAATATAGTATCTAGATTAGCATACAAGTGCAATTAAGACTATATTTTATTGGTACAATCATAGTTAGTAACTAGTGGTGTACTTGTGATGAATTTTAGATTCGAACAAGCGCGTGTGACGATTTTTATTCGCTAAGCATATCGAGGTAAGGGATTATACCTCTTTTAAGTATTTGAACTCTATTTTCTTTCGATAGGCTTCCGCTGTATTTTGTTGTCATCAAACGTCATTGTATACGTTATGCCCGGTACTTATGCCGGTAGTTGTTTTGAACTCCGTCGTATCATTTCGTTCTCACTCCATATTATGATTTGTCATAAATCCTATGTATGAATCCTTGCCATATGAGAATTCTTTTTATTCAATTGTGATATTTTCCAACTTCAATTTATTATGTATTTTGTAAAAATTCTTACCGTGATCACTAAGTTAAACAACCTGTCACACGGGTACTACGGTACTATGAGATACGAATTTTATGACTTTTTATGAATGCTTTACACCACCGGCCCGTGGTGTGGTTATCCGGATATACCGTATTTATGAATTATGAATCTTCTAACTCTTCTGAGTATTTAGTTTATTAAGGTCTTGCGACCACTTACGTGATCATAGTGTCGCGAGTTGGACACTACCTCCAACCGGTATGGGACGGTTGGCGGTAGTCGTACCTCTCGCAGTCAATTTGCATGGTTGTATCCTTTCCTTGAAATTTCCTATTACTCCTTCAATTTTTATGAACTATGAATATTGACCTTATGATTGACTTTGATTTTTTTTTTTGAAATGTACGAACGTATGATTTTCTTCGAGTCAACTCCTCCTTAGAAACCGGAGGGGTTGTATATGAACTTGCTGAGCATTGTTTGCTCACCCTTTTTCCTATTCCATCTTCCAGGTCATAAGTAGGAAGGATCTTACGGATATGCAGATATCGACAACTATCATTCGAGATATTTTGAAAAATGATTTTATTCCTTGTAATAAGAGGGATCTGAATTATTTTTGTATTGCCATTATTATGGGTTATTAATGTTAGTGACCTTGGGATTTCATTGGTTTAAGGTTAATTTGATATTGTAAGTACTCGAGGTTCATTTTGTTAAGTATTATGGTGGTGACGTGGCTAAATTGTGGGACCACGATGTTGGTACCGAATTTGGGGCGTTACAATTACTAGTATGATTTATAATTGTTTAGACATATATATTAAAGTGAAAGAGAGAAGTATGAGTGATTTGAGTTGTGTTTGCATGTATGTGTGTGTCCGTGTGTGTGGCAGTATGTGTGTGCGTGTGTGGGTCTGTGCGTGTGCGTGTGTGTGTGTGTGTGTGTGCAAGAGAATGTTGTGAGCGAGTTATGCGTGATGTGTATGTGTGATGTTGTGTGTGCACGAGTTTGGTTGGGTGTGGGTATACATGTGGGTTATATTGTTTTATTTTTTATAATAATAATAAAAAAGGTGTGTGTGTTTGTGTGTGTAGTCAATGTACATGTGTGTTTTTGTGTGTGTGCGTGTCTCGTGTGTGTGTTTGTGTGTGTATGTAATTAATAATAATAGTGTATATATATATATATATATATATATATATATATATATATATATGTGGGTATGTGTGTGTGCGTGTAAACTGTGGTTTGTGTGTGTGTGTTTTGAGCATGTGTTAGTGTGTGTACATGTGTGTGAGGGTTTTGTTTTCTTATTATAACAATAAAATATTAAATGATTTTTGAATAGTCCATTAATATATTTTAGGGCTATATTTTATTTGGTACAATTATAGTTGGGTGATTAGTAAATTACGTTTTGAATTTAGATTTGGACAAGCACGTGTAACGATCCATATTTTGCGTACGAGTTTTATTGTTTCGCTACCATTATTAAGGTAAGGGATTATACTTCGTTTAGATATTTGAATTCTTCATTCCGAATTGTTAGGCTTCCATTATATTTTATTGATATAACGTTCTTGTACACGTATGCCGACTTTAAGTCGATAGTTGTTTTGAACTCCGTCGAATGCACGTTTGTTTCTTACTCCATAAATTGTATTTTCGAAATCTCATGCATCTATTTTCCTACTTCATGAGATGTCATTATGAATCAAAAATTGTTACATCGCCATTGCATATTGACATATTTAATCTTTTGAAATTCCACTTTGATCACTAAGTCAGATCAACCCGTCACGGGGATAAGCGTGACACTATCGTATTGTTGAATTTATCGAACACTACTGGAGAAGTGGTGTGGTTATCCGGATATACCAAAACTTATCGTATTGTTGAATTATCGTATCGTCGGACTCTTCGGAGTCATTACTTATGTGATCATGGTATCCGCGAGTTGGACGCTATCTCCAACTGGTATGGGACGGTTGGCGGTAGCTGTACCTCTCGTAGTCATTTTTGTGTCTCTTGTCTTTCGTTTGAAACGTCGTATTGACATCTGATATATTGCATTGGACATTGCTTTATTGATCAAAGGTTGTTCCTTGTTACGGATGATTGAGAATCATCCCTTTTGTTATTTGATCGACAAAATATTTTGATTAATTGTTTTCTCTTCGAGTCAATTCCTCCTTAGTAACCGGAGGAGTTGTATATGAACTTACTGAGCATTGTTCGCTCACCCCTTATTCTATTCCTCCTTCTAGGTATCAAGTAAGGTGGTTAGATCGTGGACTCGAGTAGACATTAAAGTCATCAAAGGATTTAATTAGAACTTTACTGTTTTCTTTTGAAATACTTTGTAATCGTATTGAATTAAATTTGATTGGTTTTGAGAACTGTATTGAGATTATTAAGGTTTGTTATAATTATGATTGATGACTTTAATGATATTGATTATGAGATTAGAGTTTGTTATTATTTAAGCATTGATTGTTGGTGACGTAGCTAAACTGTGGGACCGCGTTGTCGGAACCAAGTTTGGGGCATTACAAGAAGTGTTGGCATAATAAACTGGGCACACTTCCATCTTTGAGCCATAATCAACTAATTGTTGCTTGATCCACAAACTTTGAGAGCAACAACTTCCAGGAAGCAGTTTCCAGGAGCAACAACTTTAGTAGTTGATTGTGCTTCACTGCCCTAAGGTTTGTTTACATATGTTTGCACTTGGAGGTCTATGGTTTCAATTTTTTGCACGTTAAGGCCCAAGGTTACACTTTTTGTGCAATTTGGGATCAAAAGGAAATTTCTATTAATTTTTTAGCAAAAACTGGTCATATGTCATACATGCACGTTTTATTTCAAATAAAGTATAGAGTGTTATGGATTTTAACAAAAATGCAAATCAGTAAATCAAAAAAATGGTCCAAAGTCAAAGTATAGTTTTTATTTTTGTTTTAAGGAAGAAAACCAATAAAAACTTGTTCAATAAAGAAAACGTAAAATGAAAAAAACAAAATTGATCCTTTTATGAATGAGTTCATCTGAAAACACCCAAATGAACGGAAAGAAAATAAAAACAATGGAGTATCCTTAGGCTTCAATTTCAATGACGACCAAAACAGAACTATGGTACTTTGAATTTGGACTATTTTTTTAATTTTATTAAATTTTGTGTACTCTATACTTTATTTGAAAAATGTTAACAAACCTAACAGTAAGGATAGGCGCCAGAAGTAAGGGGTGAGTGCTGGGATTGGCCTAAAATATAGGGGAATTTATACACAAAAATTGTGACGAGGAGTTGTTAATTAGGAGCTGGGCTGGAATGTAATAATTATTGAAACAAGCCAAGCCACCACATGTTTTCATGCAACTAAAACAGGACTCTTGATTGAAAAGTGTTAGTGTTTTCTTTGTTTATTTTATGTAGTCGTGTATTACTTAAGAGGATAAAATAACTTGAGGGTGCATGTAAGTAAATGAGGTAAGGGGTGAGGATAGAGGGGTTGTCCTCCCGGAAAGCATGCATGCAGGAAACCAAACATATAGCTAGACAGACGGGTGAACTTCTGGATTCGATGAATAGAAAGAAGAAAGTAAGCCAATGCTTCCTGAAGCAATTTATGGGACTGATCATAACAAACAAAGTTTATTCCTTTCTTCTCTTCTCTTCCCTTTCCAGATGTTATGGGCCGTTTTACATGTACATGTACATGGCATCCACCCCGGCCTCCGGACATTTAATCATAGATATATAGTGCTAGATCTGTTTGTTTATTGTAGACTTTTTTCTGTTATAAATAAATAGTTTCACTTTGATATTCTTAGTTAACTTAAATCAAATTTGGCTAAAGATTGATCATATATAAAAGTTCACCATGTTTTTGGAATGAAAATTTTAAAAATACTTGTACTTTTAATATTCCATTCTTTACCGATAACATAACAAATGTATGTTAAATAGTACTTAATTTGTTAAGTTTCAGTGATACACACATTTGAAAGTTCCCAAGCTAGGTTGTTCCTAATACATGAAACTAAAATGAGTAAATTGGGCGAAAAGCTGGAACCAGGAGCCAGGAGCTGTATGACTTGTATGCTGAAGTTGGCCGGCAAGCTAATAATTTTGAGTTGATCATTTTGCATAACGTGTTCAGACTATAGGAGCCGTACGGCTCCTGTAGCCTATAGGGTCGTCTGGCTCGCGATGTCATGTCACAAGTTTTTTAGTTTTTCAATCTTTTCTAATTTGGATTCTGTTTTGACTTGGGTAGAAAATATAGTGATGATGCACAAAATGTTGCGGGCAAGAATTCTCTCTCTTAGATTCTCTTGATTGTAAGGATATCGGGCTTTAGCTAAGTACCTGAAACTGACAAAAACACACACTAGGGTAAATGCAGGGGCTTGCCCTGCTAAAACACTCCAGTGTGAGAGCTAGTAAGAACTTGCTTCTCAATCGAGGGGTTTTAGCTAGTGAATAGTGAACGTACCTTGGACCAAGGGCTTGCTTGGATTTTATAGTGGAACGGAGTGATTAGAGGGCTAATTTTGGGGATGTCTATCCCTTTAATTGGGGAAGAGTAACTTTCGGCGTGATTGGGGTCAATCCCCGAATTTTGGCCGGAGATCTCGGGCACGGTCAGTCATGATCCCGAGATTCTCGTATTCTTAGTCATGGATGACCAGAGCTATCTTTTCCTCTTATGCTCGGGCTTCATGTATGTGCTCGTCGGGTCGTGTATACTCGTTGGAATTGGGGACCTACCCGCATATTTTTACCCGTTTGCGGTTTGACCCGGCAAAGATTCCAAACTTAGATAATCAATGGCCCCTTACTCCTTGCCTGGGAGTATTTATGCTCGTGGCGAGGAGCAATTAGGATTTGGTGATATGGGTACGCGCATGTGCGTCGCCACTTGGAAAACCGCGTCCGTCCGGTTTCGGTGCACATTTAATGCTAGAGGTAGAACAGGCCTATAGATCTCTAGGTGTCCGTTGGGGCTCTCCACTGCCGAAGGCTTGAAGGGAGGCCCTATAAATTCCACAGGGCTCCCCATTTGCCCCTTTCACGCTTACCTCCTTCTCTTAACGTCATAGTTTTTGAAATATTCGCAGAGCTTAAGCTTTCCAAGGATTTCTCCACCTAGCGACACTACTACCTTCGTGATTTCATATTCTTCTCCTGCGACTCCAGTTCAGGTAACTATTTGTCCCCTTTCCTCGATTTCTATTTTCTATCCGGATTTCATTTGGGGTTTTGTCAAAGGGTTTACCAAATTAGTCACGAGACCGGTAGTGAGAGGTTATTATCCCGTGAATGTTGGCCTCTGGATAGGGTGCTTTTGTATATGTGGAGTTCTATGAGTCCTTTGGCGCTGTAACAAACCCTAGGTCTAGGGTTTCTTCCTCTTCTGTCTTTTTAACTCCCGCCATACTCAGTCGGTTCCTCTTTTTCCCCTTGTAGTGATGTCATCTTCCGTTAGTCTTCGCGGCGCATCTTACTTGGAGGCCACCCACTCGGAGGAGGCATACGACTACGACCCGCAAGGCTTGAGCGAGCCGAGCCCGAATCCACTCCTCGTCCATCTTCGTCGAGTGAGTCATCGAGTGAGGTCCAAGTTACTCTCATTTGCTCCCCGAGTCGCGAGCACCGAGGTAAGGACGAGGCAAGCTCAAGTTCGCGAGACTCGCCGGGGGAGCTCATATCTCTCGATCAAAGAAGAGGGGATTGCGGCCTTCGGCTGCCCTTTTTGCAGCGTCCGATGACCTGTGGAGGTCTTTCGGCGGAGATAGGGATGTCCAGAATTAGTTTTCCTCTTTGGGGATAGACGAGCAGCTATACCGTGTTCGCCTTCTCGATCCTCGAAATGATGATATTGGCTTCCGCGATCAGGAGAATTAAGTGGTTTTCTTTTATGAGTTCTTCCATGTGAGGTAGCGCTTGCCATTGGATCTTTTTATTATCGAGTTCTTGATGGCGTCTCATGCCGTTCCTTTTGACCTTATGCTGAATACGGCTCGTGTTTTGAGCTCGTACGTTGTATTGTGCTGCCTGATCGGCTTTGAACCTTCACTACCGTTGTTGAGGAAGTACTTCGTGTTCAACACCGATAAGCGGACACAACGAATCTCTGTCGGATCCAAACCTAAGTGTCCTCGCTTGTTTAGCGACTTCCCTAATAAGACGGAGAAATGGGACTAGAAGGTAGTACTTGTTGAGTCCCGACTCGAGTGGCCTTTCCCTCCGTCCACCGACAAGGTTGTACCTCCAAAAAAAAACATCGACGCTTCTGTATCTTAGGATCACGAGTTGGATGCTGCGATAGAGGAAGCTCTTGAGATCAACGGCCAGATTCAGGCTTGGGCGTTTGACTGGAAGGTCCTGACCGGTGACGTCAAGTTATTATGTCCGGCCGGTGTATACCGCCCCGGGGGAGGAGAGTTCCTGCTAGAGTTGTAATGGTCGATGAGCTACTTCACGCCGCATGGGGTCCTCATCGTGGCCTGTTTTTCCAAATGATTGTAGCACTGCAAGGAGCTTGGTGCCGTTGTGTTGCACCTCTAGATCCGCCTTGATTCTATTTTTGCATTTAGTTTAATATTTTCTCTTCTTTCATTATTCGATGTCATTTTTGTTCGCGAAATGAAAAGGATAAACGTTGATGCGGTCAAAAATATCAAGAAGGATGCCGGTGTGCCGGTCCTCTTTCCAAGTTGCTAGCAGGCGGTGCCCGAGTCCCATCGAAGGATCCCAAAGTTTGTCCCTCTGCGGCACCAAGCAAGTCTAAGGCTCCTTCTGGCCGTTGTGCTCCCTCTCGGGGTTCTCCTCGCGCTCATCGACGCTCGATCCGAGGAAGCTTCGATCATTCCGCTCCTCGGACCATGATGCCTCTCCCTTCGCAAAAAAGGTGCCGAGGAGGTAACGAGCGATCCGTGCGCCCCAAAGGGCAAGAAGTTGTGGCGGGGACGTCCCGGCAGCACCTCGCAGCGGCAAGCCGTCGTGGTTGGAACCGACTTCAAGATGCCCGTCTCCCGTGAGGCGGCGATGGCTCTAACTAATGAGTTGGCCAACGTCCCGTGATCGACAATATCGATCTCCGAGTGAAGGTGGTGCGGCGATGTGCGGCGTGGTCTCGTCCAGTGGGTTGTCCATGTGGCGTGGTCTGCGTAATGTAGGAATCCAATGGTGTCTTGTTTGGGCAAGGTGGCCGGCCATGTGTGAGGTAAATCTTACCCCCTTTTCTTTTCGTATTCATTCTTTTTTCTCAAGATGGTCTGACCGCCATCTGTGTTTTCAGATGATGTCCAACTTCTCCATCCTCGCTGCTCGAGCATCTGAGTCCTCGGCCAAGGTCAGCCATTTGAAGGGTTAGTCGAAGGGTATGGAGACACTGCGGGCTAAATAGAACGACCAACTTCTGGCCAAGGATAAGGAGGGTTTGGCTAATACCGAGGACGTCACCAAGCTCGAGGGTGAGTTGAAGGCTCTGAAGGATCAATTTGATGTCCTGAAGGGCACCGAGGAATTGCTCCGTTCGCGTAACGCCGAGCTGGAGAAGAAGAATGGGGACCTCGAGCAGCGAGTTTCCCAACTAGAGATGGAGAAGCTTGACTTGGGTCATGGCCTGGAGCAAGCTGTCCGTATTGCCGAGCAGTCAAGGTCGGTAAGTGAGGAGGAGTTCATTGCTCGCTACAAGGCATCCGAGGTATACAACGAGGACCTAACCAATACGCTTTCCCCTACTACGATCAAGGGATCCAACATGCTCTCCGGGTGCTCGGGGGCCTTCACTTGGATGGGGTCACCGTCGATGTCCTGGCGGATGTTGCCTCGACCAAGTATTATGGGATTGAAGCTCGTCAAGGGCATGTCTGGTATCCCTTTGACGGGGAGGATCTAGCCTTGTTGAAGGAAAGTGACCAAGAAGAAGGTCGCGAGGAATGGTCTCCTACTGCTCCTTTGGCCATAAATATGCAGAGCGTGCTCGAGGCCCGTCGATTTGCAGAGGAGAATATATATTCGCTCCGGCTGAAGAGGTTCCCGCTCTTCTGGTCGAGGAAACTTTGGTTTCGGTGACTGGTGTCATGTCCAGTGTCAACGCGGATGGGTCGACCAATGTGGGTGAGGATGGTGCGGCAACCTGATATCTTCACTTAATATTTTTTGTTGGCCTGCGTGCCCGAGCTTGTTTTTCATCTCTTGTAACTCTTTGCACTTGCAATAAAAGTCATGTTTTTTATTTTTGGAGTGCGAATTCCTGTAATCTTTTTCGAATTTTGCTAATCTTGAATGTTGTAGCAGTTGATCGGTTCGAATTGTGAGTGTTAACGCTATTGTGACAAATTTTAACAAGTAAGTTAACTCGGTCTTGCGAGCATAAACAAGTAATTGAATTTTAAACTTATAAATGTAACTATGACTTGAATTTTAACAAGTCTTATGTTCGGCTCGATCTTGCGAGCATCAGGGAAACTTGAAATTTAATAAGTCATTTAGCTCGATCTTGCAAGCATCAGGGTAACTTGAAATATAACAAGTTGCTTAGCTCGATCTTGCGAGCCTAATTGAAAAGTAGGGCGATTATTTTAATCAAAGTAACTTGAATTTTAACAAGTTTTGTGTTTTGCTCGATCTTGCGAGCATCAGGGCAACTTGAAATATAACAAGTTGTTTAGCTCGATCTTACGAGCGTAATTGAAAACTAGTATGATAATAATGCGAACATCAACTCTTGGAATAATCTATTTCATTAATCATCATGCTTAAATTACAAATTTGGATCCACAAAATTTTCGTAGGGAACTAACCTTATTTATTGATAGTACTTCCTAAGATGGTTCGCGTGCCATGGATGTTTCAGGTCGGTTCCATCTTTTGTTCGCAACATGTAGGTTCCTTCTTTGACTATTTTTGTGATATGGTAGGGGTCTTCCCAGTTCGAATATAGTTTTCCTATCTCTGCCCGTTGTCCAGTGGCTTCGATTTTCCTTAAGACCCAGTCTCCGACCATAAAAAATCTTTTGTGGACTCTTTTGTCATGATGCCTTTAGCCCTCTGTTTGTAGTTGATCATCTTCATCTTGGATTCCAGTCTTTTTTCTTCAAGTAAGTCAATGTCGATCAATCGCTCATGGTTGTTTCTCTGCTCGTTAAACTTTGAGACCCTGCGTTGGCAGTGCCATCTCCACCGGTGCCATGGCCTCGAAACCATAGGTTAAGGCGAAGGGAGTCTCCCCAGTTAGCCCCCTGATCGTGGTTCTAACGACCCAAAGAGCAGCAGGCAGTTCGTCTAACCATCTCCCCGCTCTTTCCTCCAGATTCCTCTTAAGGGCGTGCAATACTTGTTTGTTCCCGGCCTCTGCCTACCCGTTACCTTGCGGGTACACGACTGAAGACTGCCAGTGTTTAATGTGTAAGTTCGCGCAAGCCCTCGTGAATCTTTCAGAGAACTGAGTTCCATAATCAAAGACGATCGCTCGAGGAACTCCGAAACGGCACCAGATAAAGTTGTGGATGAAGTTGATAGCATTTTCTTCCGTTATGCTCGCTAGAGGTTTGGCCTCGATCCATTTGGTGAAGTGGTCAATTGCCACGATCACATGTTTGCAGTTTCCCCGAGCAGTGGGGAAAGGTCCAATTAAATCTATTTCCCACATGTCGAATAGCCATGATGCAACCACCAATGACTGTTCGGTAGAGGGTAGCCGTGGTATGTTTGCGTAGCGTTGGCACTTATCACACTTTCTGACATAATTCTCTGCTTCTCTCCTCAGATTCATCTAGTAGTAGCCTGCAAGATTACCTTATCCGATAGAGTTCTCGCGCCTGGGTGGCCTCTGCATACACCCTGATGGACTTCGGCGAGCAGCCGCTCGGTCATCTCCGGGCGCACACACCTTAACAGAGGTTTTGAGAATGACCTTCTATATAAAACCGCATCTAATACTGTGTATCGAGGCACGCATTTTTGTATCGTCTGAGCATGATCCTTGTCCTCTCGTAGAGTTCCTTGCTCGATATATTCTTATAGCTTGTCTATCCAGCACCTCTCGGTAATTTTTATGTCGAGGATTCTTGCCCGTTTGATGGCTGGTATGTCGATATGCTCAATCATTACAGTAGGATGGAGAAGCGAGATTTCTGCTGTTGCTATTTTAGACAGATAGTCTGCTCGCGTGTTCTCTGTTTGATCAATCCTGATTAACTTCCAAAATTGCATTTTGGATAGCAACTCCCTCGCAAGCTCGCAGTATTTCTCTAGGGTGGGGTTATTCACCCCATACTCCCCCCGAACTTGATTTACAATGAGTTGAGAATCACTGAATATGACCATGTCTTGAATACCCATGTCTAAAGCCAACTCTGTGCCCGTAATGAGTGCTTCATATTCAGCTTGGTTGTTTGACGTCAGAACATGAAGCGAAGTGCTTTTCGAAATGGTCTTCATGTTCGGGCGGGATGAGCAAGATGCTCGCGCCACTTTCAGACTTGCTGGAAGCCCCATCCACAAATAGTTTTCAATAGACACTTGGTCTATTTGCGGGCCTTATCTGTTGGTCGGGTTTGTTTATCTGTGTACTTATCTTGGAGGTCACAGGTTCAAAACTAGGCAACGCCGCTGTGGTATGGGAAGGTAAAACCCACCGGGGTGGGGAGATCATGAGTTTAAACAGATGCACTCGCCAGACTTTTGCAGCAAGTCTCGGAATGGCAGTCATCCCCTCAACAAAAAGAGCGCCTTTTCTGATAAGACATAATTGTTCCGAGAACCCGCGAGGGGGTTCTTGACCGGCGATCAATCACGCTCACAGGGGTCTCCCCGCTCCTGGCAGTGTGGTTCATGTGGTGTTATACTGATAGTAGGTTTTTGCACTTTCTCAACCTCAAACATGTGACCTCTAAGTTAAATACACAGATTACGTGAGGAGAGTACACTTGGGCTAGCTAGCTCAAGTGGTACTCTCCTCACGTAATTTTTGTATTTAACCTGGAGGTCACAGGTTCGAGGCTGAGGAAGTGTAAAAACCTGCTTCCGGCTCCCGTCAAGAGCATGTCTCCAGGCCGACTTCCAGTTCCCTTAGCGGGGAAACCCCTGTGACCATAAGATTCCGGCTCCCGTCAAGAGCTTGTCTAATATAGTGGGATACGTGCATTAAAGATCAATCGTGAGAGATTTGTGATTATCATCTTATAATTCTTCTTATTCTCTTGATTTTTATTTAGTGAATTATTCTCCGTCGCCCATGAATTTTTTTAACTCCTGTTATGCGGGGTTTTTAACGTTAATCTTTGTGTTCATATTCTTCTTGCATCTATTTTGTCTACTTAACTGTCATTATGTATTGACATAAAATAGCATATGACGTTAACATAATTAATTAATATATTTTAAAAATTATTTTTAATAAATTAGTAAGACTATCTTTAGAACCAAGAGTAAATCTTTTTAAGTTCTTCCTTATATTTGGCTTTTTATATTTTATTTTTGGCTTAAATATCAATTTTGTCACTCTACTTTTCTCAAAAATTCAATAAGTTTACTTCTTTTTTTCACACTTTAGTCACTCTACTTGGACTTTTTCAATCAATAAGCTCACTGATTGGGTGAGTTTATTGATTCTCCAGACCAAGTAGAGTGATCAAAGTGTGAAAAAAAGAAATAGAGTAAGCTTAATGAATTTTGGGTGAAAATAGAGTAATCAAATTGGTATTTAAGCCTTTATTTTTTTGTCTTCTCTTTTAATCTTTCTATTGAATTACGTTTGTAATTGATAACTCAGCATGATAACTTCTTCTAAAAGATAGAGTAACATGCAGCAGGGGACCAATGTGGCTTCTGGTTCACAATACACGGTGACATGGACAAGTTCAGTGCTGTATATGCATTGGCAAAAATTAAATAAAATAATGCTACATATATTTTATTTAAACAGTTCATATATTTTTTACTTAACACTCCATTTAACGATTTTTTGTCTAATCATTAGATGGAGTATTTTCTTTCTATTAATGGTTTAGCGAAAATATCAATCTCACCGCCATTCTAATTTTATCCGTTAACATAACCGTGACTACTTCTCAAAGAATTAATGTACGTGTATTTAATTAATTAGTTTTCAGAATTATATTACTTGTATATATTATGCATTACTTCTAATAGTCTAAAGAAATTACACACTATCTATCAACAAGCTAAGTAAATATTTCCTCCATTCTAAAATGAGTGTCTAATTTTTTGAAGTAAAGAAAAAAAACAAAGGCTGTATCCGTAATCAATAGTCTAAGGAAATTACACGTTTAGATGTATCCTAACCAATAACATTGGAGTAAATTTTGGTGCAACTCATGAATTACCCACAAAAGCACCTATATAATAATTAAAAAAAAAACATAAAAAGAACCGCAACAATCCTTTAAACTCGTTCTACCATATTGTTAAAATTATGATCGAATCATGATTTCGAGACACCTAAGTTCTTTTCGATCCGACACTTAGCTAATTTTTTGGACCAGAGGTTTAGAAAAATGTCTACAAAATGTCAACACGGCTAATATTTTTAATCTGCAAAATTTATACTTAAGATGTAATCTCAATTATTATACTCCTTCCGTCCCTAAATTATTATTGTTTGACTCGACACACGCATTAAGTAAAAAAACAATTGACTTGATTATTAATATTGATATAGTGGTGTAGTTTCCTTTAATGCCCATGTGTATGTGACCCATAATTAAAGTGTGAAGAAAAAGTAAGGGTAAAATGGTAAAAGTGATGTCCTTAAAAGGAAAGTTTCAAACAAGACAATTATTTAGGGACGAACAAAAAAGGAAAGAAAGACAATAATTTAGGGACAGAGTGAGTATTAAGACAAGTAAGCGTAGCTTAGTAGATAAGACGTTTCACCTACAATCGATAGGTCGTGAGTTCGAATTAGTACGTGGGGAACCGCTATTGATCATCTTTTTAAGAAAAAATACCAATCCATTTTTTTTTCCCAAGGATGGGAGTAGTACTGTAATTAAGGGAAAATTATCAAAATGAGCAACGTACTATCATTTAAGAATTTCACCGTACTCAATATCTTAAAATTGACCAGTGTATTCACTAATTGAGTCCAATGGTCTTAACTTTTCATCCAATTTTATAACGAGACTGATAACGTGGTTAACGAAGCTAATTTATGAGGGGTATTTTTGTCATTTCCCTCCAAATCTCACCACCCCACCCATACCCACATAATTGGGGCAGTGAGATTTGAAAGGAAAAGAAAAAAATATCCCTAATAAATTAGCTCCATTAACCATGTTAGCAACTCCATTAGAAAATTGGATGAAAAGTTAACGGGAGGGACCACATTTGACTCAATTAGTGAGTACACTGGTCAATTTGGTGATATTGAAGACGGGGTGAAATCGCATTAAATGATAGTTGGTCATTTTGATAGTTTTCTCTTTAATTAAAAGAAATGGCTAAGAGTAACATTAGTCCATTGACATTAACATGCTTTAGTCCTGGAAAATGTTTATCTAATCAGTGGTTTAAAATTCATCAAAATTTAACTAGAGCTCCTTTTAATGAATGTCATTAGACCGAGTACCATTAAGTCCTCATGTGCCTCGCATATACAACTTTTTAAGGGCATTAAGACGATTTTTTCAGTCTTATTCGAAGGTGTTACAATAATTTGTGATCTCTCTCTCTCTCTCTCTCTCTCTCTCTCTCTCTCTCTCTCTCTCTTCGCGGAGCTCTCAATTACAATCAAGTTGTGACAGTTTGAGACCCTTCAAATAACATCACGGGCCTTTTGGCGTCACTTTGTGCTGGTCGTTGCCATCAAACCACATTGCTACTTAGGTATTAAACCTAAGCTCGACGCAATCATCGATCCTAGCCATCAAGCAACGTTACTGCTTCGGTTTGTGAAATTACTCTATTACATCATTATGGCATGTGCAAGCGCATGACAAGTTAATGACACAAATAATTACACTCTTGACGATATTGATCATATTGATATTGACAATAGTGCCGTCTTTCTTTCATTTGGTTTCTCCTTTAACAATCCTTAATATTGGATCCAATTATCTTGCTAGCCAAACGCTCAAACTTTTAGCCCAATGTGACGACATCTACATATAAAAGGACCTCTGGCGTTGATTTTTGACAAGCTTTGAACCATAAATCTCTTTTTGAGGATTAATAACAAAAAATTTTAAAGTCAAGGGACTAATGTCACAATTAATTACAGCCTAATGAGCCATTTTGTAGCTAGGATTAAGGTTAAATTAGATCAATAAATCGAATTGTCGAATGTTTGATACACAATAGGAGGTTGAACTAATAACATGAGTTATCCGGTAAAGCCTTTATCCCATTGCTAATAATATCAAGAGAAATAGTAATATTATTAGCACGCTCACTATATATATATATATATATATATATATTACTAAGAAAACGCTAAAAATATTGAGATTAATAATACTATTTATTCATTTTCAAATACCAAACAAGTCCTAAAAGAAAAGATAGTGAACGTAGACGGACTGGGTGGGCCCCAACCCAAACAATAAAAAAAGAAGATGATGAGGTGGTAGTCATCTTCTACATTGTGCCGGAAACGTGTTGGGCCCGCAATTGACTCTGTTTGGGGATTCATAGGCGAATGCGGAGGAACCGGAGGGAATATTCTTCTTCTTAAGGCGCCTGCGGCCTTAGCCCCACCCTCAATATTCGGCACTTCCTCCGCTCCGCTCGATTGTATTAACTTGTAGCTAAGGTCTCCTCTGACACACGCTTAACTCAGACTTGAATTGAAATATTTCCATTAATCTTGAAGAAATCTTATCGTTTCTTATTTTACTATAAGAAAGAAAAAAACAATACGGAGTGCTTAACTCATCAGCCTTCAAGACTTTTTCAAACTTTATGCCATGCCATGTGTGATATTTCTATGGAGATGACAACAGAATATACCCCACCGGCGTTTCGCATCTGCCTAGCCTAGCTCCTCTATGTTACTGCATCCCTACCTAAATTGCGTCTTAACCTAAGACTATTTTTTTGGCAATTTAAGAATTTGTTAGATGTAACGTTTTTAAAAATAATTTTTTATATATAAATTTAGGTTAGGTTAAAATTGCAATTTTTTTATTGAAACATTGAAAATACAAAACAGACTCTAAGAAAAAAAAATAGACGCGCTAAAAGACAAATTAACTCATAAGTTTGTTAAATGGGCTCTAAGAAAAGAATCTGACCCATTGCGATCAAACACACTCTAAGAAAAGAATCTGACCCTTAAACTAATCAGGCTCCTAAGAAAAAATCCTGACCCGTTAAAAACAAATTAACGCATAAGTTTAACGGCTAACAAGTCTCTTTTGAGCTAATTATCCCCTACCGAAACTGCAAGTAATTTAAATTATTGACCTAGCTTCACATGTGGAAGACGCGGTAGACACCTGTGATTCCACACACACACACACACTGCACACACACATATATATATATATATATATATATATGTGTGTGTGTGTGTGTGTGTGTGTGTAATTTCACATACTTTAGTTAAAGACTGAAGATCATGCATTTACACAATAATTAATACAGGATGTGTTGAGCAATTCCGTCTTCTGTAACAAACTATCTGTATACCCAGCTAGCTGTACGTCTAGCTTCCTATCTAGCAGATTAATGCTGCACCTGAAGAGTTTGGAGATGATACATAGAATTATATATACAAATGATTATGTTTCGCTTGTACCTATAAGCAATTCCTACAAGCATAAAGAGAAATGGAATTAATCCTAACAATCGGATGGGTTAATATAACTAGTGGTGGAATCAATGAACAAATAAAGAAGATCAATGTAAATCAGTTTCGCACTTCAATATTCCCAGAAAGAATCTATAAATGAAAGTGAAGGGGCTCCAACATGATGATCATGGTCATCGTGATCATCATCAGTGTCGTCATAGTTGGACTTGTTGCAGCTTATACCAGAAGTAGCAGCACCGACACAACTGGTTATGTCTTGCTTTGAAACCACAGAGGAGGATATTTCGGTGTTCATGTCAGCGGTACTGAGACCAGTGTCTTGTGAGTGACTGATCATGCAACAGCTGGTGGATTGATTGTTATGATTAGACAACGGCAACAAGTACTGCTCCACTTTGAACCGCCCGATGATTTCCTGCAGCTGGTGAATTCGGTCGGGAGATGTATTTGCTCCTTCAGAACTTGCAGCCTCATGATGCAAAAGACCTTGAAAGCTGCTTGAGGGTTGGTGCAAACCATGATGATGATTGGGGAACGTTAATTGTGTACTTATTTGCGAGTAGGGAACTGTATTATGCTTATAGTTGGGCTGTAGTACTGGTTGCACCTGGTTGCTATCAATGGGACTAGCTTGGTAGGAGTTGGTGTTGAAGTTGTAACCGTAGGGGCGCATAAGGAAGGTCTTGTATTGGTTGTCCAAGCCATCGGTATTGGAATAGTAGGAGAAGTAACTATTTTCCGCATGATCTGATGACATGCCGCCTGAACAAGCTGTAACTGCTGATCCTTTGAATTTACTCTTCTCGTCTTCTTCGTCATCCTGACCAATAATATCATTATTGTTGTTATTCGTAAAGCTTGAGCCAGTAGGTCTATTATCATAATCAGCTGGCGGAGCATCCACTAGAGGCGGCAACGAAGAAGAAGAAGGACTATCCAAGAGGCCATCCACAAAAGAGGTCATCCTGGTCATTACCGGCAGATGATCATCATCTGTACTGATCAGTGGGCTCCTTTTGATTCCTGCACTATTCTTATGGAAGACTTTAGACACAACCCATTCGTCCTGTAACACATGACCAGACAAGGGAAAGGATCAATCAACATATATGTACATATATATATATATATATATATATATTTATTTATTTATTTATATATTACTACCAATTGATGAGCTAATTAAGTGACAATAAGTATTTTTGAGTACTCTGCCTACCCAGCTAAATGTAAAAGATCAAAAGCAGTTCTAGGAAGAAAAAGAGAAAAGTGATCCACAACAAGTAAAGAACGGCGCCACCCACCCCAGAAAAGGAAACAAAAATCAAGAAAATTTAACTGAAAAGGCTTTTATATACTAGCTACTATATATATATATATATATATATATATATATATATATATATATATATATATATATTCTTATTTAAGAAGCGATAAAACTTTCTTGTTTGGTCTATTATACAAATATATATTCATAGCCAAACACATGTGCAATTTTCCTGACAATATTTATTGGACTTCAAACTTGATTGGAAAAAGTATAGTACTACATGAATATTTTGTGCACTAGACAAGCATGTAAATTGTTTTCTTTAAGAAATACCAGTATATAATTATAAAATGATGAGAGAATGTATCGTGTAGCATCTATGTGTGTATGTATGTATGTACAAACCTTGGAGGCCATGGGGAAGTTGTAATAGGAGAATTTGCCTTCGAGTCTGAACTCGTGCATGACCCAGTTGGTTTTCTCTCCTTTGGGAGCCCTCCCCTTGTAGAAAACAAGTGTCTTCTTCATCCCAACCAGGCAACCGCGTCTACCATGCTTGTAAATCTCCTTGTCCTTTCCGGTGGCCTTCCAGTATCCAGAATCTGTTGCCCGGTTCGTTCTCATCCCAGTTGGATACTTTCTGTCTCTCTGGCAAAAGAAGAACCATTCCTTCTCTCCCATCTTTGCTTTCTCTGCACATGCATATATACATAGTATATGCATATACAAATCAATCAATCAACCTCCATACTCAAATTGAATAAGATCGTCCATAGCATATATGCATATATATAACACATAAACACATATTTTAACTAGCTATACATATGAACCAAAGAAGAAAAGAAAGAAGAATTAAGCCACCTGATGAAATTGATACTGTTGATTAATGAGGGAGGGAGGGAACTTACGAGGCAAATCCCAAGGTTCACACTTGTTAAGATCAACTTGTCCAATGGCACTGGCGGTGAAGCTGGGTTTGATGACTTTTTGGGTAAGATAATGAGTTATAATCTCCTCATCTGTGGGATGGAATCTAAAGCCTGGTGGGAGATTGACCAGATGATCGTGATGATAATATTGATCATGATCAGGCGGATCATGATCTCCTTTGACAATACTTACCGCGGCTTGAGCCCCAAATTCCATATATATTCAAGTAAAAGCTAAGAATAGCTAATAATAGCAATACAGATCAAATCCACCCACCAACCCTTACCTATATAGCAAGAAAGAAATATATATATATGTATATATATGTGTATATATTGACAAAACAAGGCTGCTAACAGTTACTATACGGAATACAAGTTTGGTATTGAGGCAAGGAGAGAGAGAGAGAGAATAATTATGAAGGGGGAGGATATCGATCTATATATGGTGGGGGCGGGCTTAATTTCGATCGTCTGAATCTGTGGAATCAGATGAGGGAAGATGTGAAGAAGAAGAAGAAGAGAAGAAGAAGAAGAAGAGAGATTAGAAAGAAGGAAAAGAAGGCAAGTAAGAAGAGGCTTAAATAGAAGTAGAAAAAGAGAAGAGACGTGGGCTACAAGGCACTTGCCCTGGAAGCCTCCTCCTCCTCTTCTGTATAATTGACTTTCGCTTCCAGAATTTAGTTTGTTTGTTTATTAAATATTACTCCTACATACATACTCTTATTTTGTTTATTTTCTGTCGTCCTCGTCGTTGTTGTTGGTTGTTGTTGGCTGGTGCTGTGTCTGTGTGCATACATTTACATGTTTGAAAAAGAGGGATCGAATGTGAAACAGAATTTCCTAGTATATCATCAAAAGTATCTACTCCCTCCTCTTTTTTTTTTTTTTTTTGGGTTTCCCAAATATCTTAAGTCCAAAAGTATCTACTCCCTAATTTGTTTTATTTTTTATTTGGTTTTTCAAGTATTTTCAAGTATCAGTACTAATCTTCAAGGTACGGTCGAGTGTTAGAAGCATGAATCTTTTTTAATAAAATATTGCTCGAACTCGATACCTCATGCTTAAGCGAGTAGAGCGACTTTGTGTATCTACTCTCTCCGTCCTTTAAAAAAAAAAAAAAGCCTTATTTAACAAGTTAAAAGTGTAGCTTTATTTGTTCGTAGATTTTTTATATTACGTACACAATTAATATATATTTTTTAAGAAATGAAATTAGTTTTTTTTTTTTGAGACATTCAAAGCAAAAAATAAAACTAATTTTTTAGACTAAAAGAATATAATATACTATTTCTATTTCAGACAAATAGTTTACTTTTAACTTTTTGGGTCAATTTAATTAAAGTATGACGATAATTTATATAAATTTATTTTTTTTACAAAGTTATGAAAATTGTAATCTATAGTATTCTTAATGTAATTTTTAATTAATACAATTTTATTTTTTAAAATATAAGTAAAATATGAAAATAGAAAGTGGACTTATTTGAATGGAAATGAGGGAGAATATACTAATTTCATTCCATCATCAGCCTCTCATTCATATGTAGTTTCCGGTATATATATATATATAATCCATTCCAACCCTATCTAGCTATCGCTCCAAAAGGTTTATTCCATTTGTAATAGTATATTGGAGTATATTATATATGGTTCCTACGTCATCATGAACAAATTGCCCGGCGAGAAAAGTCTGTCTTGAATGCTTTGATAAGGTTTCTCCTTAATTGGTTATTTTATTTAAATTTTAAAACGAAACCCACTCAACTGATCATTTGCTTTGCTGCCTTTCCAGCAACAACTACTGACGAATAGGATTGCGTCAGTCAAATATCCTTCTTCATTTCTAAGATCAGTCCTATATATATTTACCATTAAGATTATTAATTGCTATCAAACCTTTCGTCTTTTCTTTTCTTTTTCAAATTACACAGTTTAATTAAACTGTTTTATTTTTCTTTGACATAAAATAAAAATTAATGTTTAAAGTTTAATCGCAAATTCATCTGTTGCTTGATAAGAAACCAAACGGAATATGCCAGCTCAAGCCACAATTTTGATTTTTCTTCATTGACCAAGTTGAGTGTACATTCAAATGATGATACAACCAATGATGATTGAAGAGACAATTTTATCCTTTCAAGTTCATCAAATTTTTTATTTGTATCCACAAATACGCGCACAGGCTATTACACATATATACCGAGTACTAACTAATTCACGCACACACACACATGTTATATATATATATATATATATATATATATATATATATATATATGGGGAGTACTAACCATTGAATACTCCCTATATATATATATATATATATATATTCACACACACAGGCGTGGGGTTGGCCATAAGTTGTTTCATTATAAAAACAAGGGTGAATTACGCGATCCCTTTTCAAACATTGAATCGCTCCACTCATCTTTTTAAAAACAGAAAAGACATTTTTGGGGCGAAAAGACGATTATGCCATTAATGAAAGAAAAACACGCGCGCTTCAGTAACTCTTTGCATCGCGATGCACTACTTTGGCATCGCGATGCACCATTTTGGCATCGCGATGCACCACTTTTTGCATCGCGATGCAACAAATTGGGGCATCGCGATGCAACAATTGGTGCATCGCGATCATCGTAGCACGCTTTAGGGAACCAAAGCATCGCGATGTACCACTTTGACATCGCGATGCACCACTTTTTCAAAACCCGATGCAACAATTGTTGCATCGCGATTCACCACTTTTGCAAATCGCGATGCACCACTTTTGCAATCGCGATGCACCACTTTTGCAATCGCGATGCACACTTTTGCAATCGTGATGCCACAGTAACACTCAACATATAGCATCGCGATAAAGAACTCCTGCATCGCGATGAACCATATATGCATCGCGATGAGCCATATATGTATCGCGATGAGCCATATATGGATCATTCGTATTAATAAGTCTGATAAAGAACTCCTGCATCGCGATGAGCCATATGTGCATCGCGATGAGCCATATGTGCATCGCGATGAGCTATATCTGCATCGCGATGAGTCATATATGGATCATTCGTATTAATAAGTCTGAGAAAGAACTCATGCATCGCGATGAGCTATATATGCATCGCGATGAGCCATATATGCATCGCGATGAGCCATATATGGATCGTTCGTATTAATAAGTCTGATAAAGAACTCCTGCATCGCGATGAGCCATATCTGCATCGCGATGCATCATCGCAGCGCGCTTTAGGGAACTTGGTTTTCGTTTACCTTTCGGGGGCGTTGCCCCCGAACCCCCACGAGGGATGCTTTCCGGTCGAACCCCGTTGCGTTGCCCAGCATACTCCGATTGGCGAATTAAATCAGTCCAAGAACATCTTCCTCTGTTTTTGGACAGCACACTGTCAAGCTTGATTTGAAGCTCAAAAATAGTGTTTTTTGGTAGAAAAATTGTGCACAAATATAGTACTAAATTAGGATAATAATATGAGATTGATTTTAAACAAATTCGAAGTTTAAAACAGAGATTTAAGTAGCCAAAACAGCTCAAGAACAAAGAAAAATGGGATGAACTCAAAAAATTTTAATTTGATCAAATTCATGTTTTATGCATGAAAATTGATACCCAAACATGAGGAAAGACTATATTAACAACATGAAATCATTTATACATCAATTTGAATCTCAAATCTGAAGCAAAGATGTTGTTGAGAGTATTTTAGGAAGAAAATTTTTAAAATGCCTTTTAGCGGTTAAAAAAAAAAGGGTGTACTGGAGAGAAAAAAAGTTTGAGAAAGTGGACCGGCCAGCAATTTCTCCTAAAAACAATTGTTGTTAATTAGGCGGAATATATAGTCCTCAAGTCTATATTCTAGTGATTAGTTATATATTTAATAGTTTATGTGGGATACGTGGTTCTAACACGTCCCCTGATAAGTGAGTATTTTACTTGTTTATTGGGTATTATTCGAGCTTAAATTTTACTAATTCTCGAGGTTTTTGTAATATAATGTTTTGTTTTAGTATTACTTTGTAGTTTCAGGGTTTAAAGGGTCAATCATGCAAATTTAAAGAACTTTGAAGCAAATTTAGAAATATAGGGGGTCTTTGTGCAAATTTTGAAAAGCTAAAGAAAAATTTCAGAAAAGTTGTTCACCCAATATTAGGGCCCGCCATTCCTTTTTATTTTTGAGTCCTATCTATATATATATATAATGACAACTGAGCCTATAAACGGAAATTTCCCGCCCAAATGTAAATAGAACTTAATTTGTTTTGATGAAATTCATGGTATGCATTGAAAATTGGGTCCATAATATGCATGCATCTTACTTCAATTAAATAAAGGGTTTTGTTATGAAAATTGTGTTATGCATTGAAAATATAAATGTCTATTATCTAATTTTTTTTTTTATAAAAAAATGCCAACCATAAATAAATTTACTGGAACAAGTATTACTGTACATTAATATTACAATCTCTAACAATTAGTAGCAAAGGTCAATGTAGTCATTATAGTACATTCTCATTTACCCACATTACGATTCTTATAATTTAAGCATTCTTGACTAGCCATATCGATCTCATGTATATATAAACAAATTTGCATATATGTAATTACATTTTGTTTGTTCTTAGTTAATTGTAACTTTTTTTTTTTTTGATGTTGGGTGAAAGTAAAAGTGAGCTCAATATATATATATATATATATATATATATATATATATATATATCCCGCCAAAATGTACTTTCCTAAAATTAATAAATATAATAATAATAATAATAATAATAACAAAAAATAATAATAATAACAATAATAACAACAACAACAACAACAACAACAACAACAACAACAACAACAACAACAACAACAATAATAATAATAATAATAATAATAATTATTATTATTATTATTATAATAAATTAATAATAAACTCTTTGCCGAAGGGAGTAATAATAATAATAACCGCGCTTATAAAGAGAAATATTCCACCAAAATATAGTTTTCTTAATTTGTTTTGATAAAAACCCATGTTATGCATTGAAAATCGTGTCCATAATATGTATTCATCTTAATTCAATGAAATAAAGGGTTTTGTTGCATAATCTGTGTCTTGCATTGAAAATTTAAATGTCCATTATCTAATTTCTTTTTTTTTAATTAAGAAAAATGATGCGTAACAAACGCAAGACTTGTTGCTTATGAAACTCTTGATGAAGATGATGAAAACAGTGATCAAAGTTGCAGCGAAAATAAAAGATAAAACACGAGTCACCGGTTAGGATTCACTCTCCTAACGTAAAGACCTCGTTTGGATTCACCGGATAGGCTTCACTCACCTATCGTAAAGAATCCTTTTGAATATTACCTCCTAGACCTAAGGAAACAATAGACAAAAATAAGAACAACCTTGTTCTTTGAAATTTCTCCTTGAGAATTATATAACAATAATCTGATTTTTACAACTTAGATCTATCCCTATTTATAGTTGTTTACAAAGTATCCTAATCATTAAAGGTAAAGAAAACTACTCCTAATTGTACAAGTATTAGCAATACTATCCTACCTAGGAATAGAAAGTCAAACCTATACAAGCTAGGAATCAAAAACATGGAAGGAAAATCGAAGTCGCCTATTCTGGCTATAGGGCGATCGCCCTCCTGCGCCACAAAGCGATCGCTTTGTGGCCAGTAGGCTGGTCCTCGGAATGGCTTCAAAGGCGATCGCTCTCCTTGGCCCTGGGCGATCGCTCTGCCTCCAGAAAGTTCTTTCGTCCTTCTTTGCCATGTACGTGACCTCAAAAAGCCTCCCAAGTAGATATCTCTTTCCCAATTAGCATCACCAAAGCTTCAAATGGCCAAGTAAGTCCGTTTTTCCCACATCCATTGATGCTAGGGCTTTTGCTCACGACTACCCTCGATGCTCCCGCATCAAAAAATGTTAAAGCTATCGAAATAGGAAATCGATTGTTCTTAAGGGGTAACCCAATGATAGATTTGGGGATTCACCAAGTGTGAGGTTTCAGGTTCGATCACTTCTCACGTCTCCTTAGAATACACACAAACCGAACCATCCACGGATTTGTTGTGGACACGTCAGACTCAAACTTACCCCTTCAGTATATTAAATGCAGTATAAAAATTAATATAAATATTTACTTAGGGTCAAATACGTTACTCCATGACTCTCTCTCTCTCTTCTATATACCATTACCATCTCAATTCCTTGAAATTTAAGCTTTTGAGATCATGTCAACCGTACCCCTAAAGCCCACCACTCACTTCAACCATTGTCCTTGCCGAAAAATGTCGATTATTCGCCCTCTCTCTATATACCACAACCATATTATTTATCATTACATAAGTAGTTTCTATCCATAATCCCCCCATTCTCTATATTATTAGCCGCTCAAGCAACGAATTTCGCTAACCACTAGGTCCACCTAAGAATCATCCATCTTTGAGATGAGGGACACAAGACACTGTTTGGAATGTTTCAAATTTTCATTGTAGACGATTTAAAAGCATTAACAAGATGCCATATGACTTCTTCAAAATTTTCATTTACTTATTTTTCATTGTATATATTTTATTTTAAGTAGCTTTGTCTAGAGTTATCAATCTTAAGGAAATTTGAATTTTAATAGTAGCAATAATCGTACATGTTTAATGACCAATGTTGTATTTATAAAATTATTCCAAAATTTATAAATTTTTATTTATTTATGTGATATTGTATTATTAATTTTACTTTTTTTCCTTAATCTTTACATTATAATTATTTGTTTAATTTATGCACATCGATCTCATAAACCTTACGTTACAGTTATTACTTGCTTATTTTGTTAGAATCAAAATTTTTACATGTTTTATTTCTATTGAGTATAATTTAATTGAAATATTTATATGTCCGTGCGTTTAACGCACGGGTGTAAATCTAGTTGTACTTTAATGTCTTGTAGCCATTTTTTCAAGTTATTGTATTTTAGGTAGGTATAAATATATCTCTTTTAGGCTAGGTTAAAGAAAAGAAGATCGTGACAATTCTTCCAAGATTCAAGTATTGTATTCATTATTTTTATCAATTTCAATCTTCTTTCTCATATACTTAATTTTATATATCTTTTTAATGCTATGGATTTTGTTTATTTTATTATGAACTAAATTTATAAAACTAGGTTTTAAGGTAGCCAATTCATGAATATTTGATATTAATATGACTAGGGTTTCAATTTGAATTATAATTGTGTGAGCGTATTTTCTTGTTCTTAATGCTTTGAAAGATTAACCATCTTTTAATTGATTTAAATTGTGTGAATGAGACCGAGAGGAGATTTCATGTGATGGACCATAGGAATTTACACCGTGGATCTAAATTCATGCTAAAGATAGATGAGTTGATACATGCAATTAGCTATAGATCGTCTCGAAAGCTAAGAGAATTTCATAAACTCTAATGCTTTGTTTTCTTTCTAAATCTACCTAGAGATACGTAAGTTGTCAGTTAACAACAGAATTGATATTGCTCGAGAGAGAATATTGATTAATTAAGAAAATTCCGTTGTCGCACATAGATAATTAGTTGATACCTTGATTTATTACTTGGAAGTGAATTGGTGAACCTAGTCCTAGCGTTTTCTCTCATTGATATCTCTAATTCCTGTAATCTTTTACTTGCTTTCTTCAGTTAAAGTCTAGATTAAAGCAAAAAATAATTGATTTTAATATTTTTTTTGCCAATCCCTTAGTTTCGATAATTTGTAATTTACTTACACTTATTACTTGATCTAGTGCACTTGCTAGTATTCGGTTTTGACCACATCATCCCCTCTATTGATAAGTGACAAGTTGAAGATCAAGCTGGCAGGTCGGCCTACTTTTAATGCCATGTTAAGAAATAAAGAGAAGCCCGTGTATGGGCGTGAGCTTGGCCCTAACTAGTTATGAACTATATTGGAGGTTTCGTCTAAGGTCTACACACTAGTGAATTGTTAGTTATTTAGTCCATGTGGGATGTGTTTTTACCAATTTTCTCCCAATATTATGCTTCTCCATGCCCTCATGGGCTCATGAAATGAAACCTGAAAGAGTATGAAAATACTCTTTGATCCTTACTTAAATCTTTGTGATTCTGATATTTAAAGTTATGTATATTTATTACTTAAATGGATTAGAAAATAAATTGTAAATAAAGTTTAGGTTGACTAACGGCTAACGTTTTATTCTTAGTAAGGTTTTGTATTTTAGGTAAAAGACTCAAGAAAGGAATGGTCTCTTGAAGATAAGGAAAGGAGGATCCGGACTACAAGGAAGTGATTGAATCCTTGTCAAAGAATGATTCTTGTTTGGCTATAAAAAGAGTCTTCCGCCTCCATTATTTGTCACCGATTTCCACGAGATTTATACCGAGTTATTGAGAAAGAAATCATTGAGAGTTTTTGTTCTTGTATCTTGAAGATTCAGAGATTGATCCTTCGAGATTGATTTTGTGTTTTTGTCGTTCTTAGGTTAGAACTCAGTTTTGATCTTTAGTTCTTTATTTTCTTTTCATTGTAAGTGTTTTCTTCACAACCTGTTGTCTAGCAAGGTGTGCTTTTATGAAAAGGTTTCCAGCAAGAAGTTTCTTGCTGAAGTATTAATTATTCCGCTACATTTATATTATGTTCTTTTAAGTTATTTTTTTTGGAAAAAGTTGTTTGCTTTGTTGTGCTGACACTTGTGTGCACAACTATACACACAAGTCATCACACATTTGGTTACAGTCCTAGCTACAATTCTTTCAATTGGTATCAGAGCCTTCTCTCGACTCAACTAAGATCGATCCTTGAAAGTAGCCACAACGGAATGTTACCATAACCATAGTCATAACAAACCGCCTACTCTAAATGGTTCAAACTATACCATTTGGAAGGCTAAAATGATTATGCACATTAAATATATTGATCATCGTGCTTGGGTTAGTCTTGTTAATGGCTACACTCCTCCCATGATTGAACTTACCCCAACCACATCTGATGGCAAAAGTGAGAAAAATTATGGACCTAAGCCCATAGCAACTTGGACACTTGAGGAAATTGCTCTTGCAAACTATAATGCCAAGGCAATGGGAGCAATCTCTGACCATGTGGATCCTCATATGTATAGTTTATTCTCCACTCAAACTGTTGCCAAAACTGCTTGGGACATTTTCCAACTTCACTGTGAAGGACCAGCTATTGTTAGAAAAACCAAGCTAAGAACTTTAATGACCAAGTTTGAAACTTTAAGGATGGGAGAGAATGAAACCATAAAAGAGTACTCAGCCAAAATTTTGGACATTTAAAACGAGTCTTTTTCCTTGGGTGAATCTATATCCAATGCAAGACTCGTAAGTAAAGTACTAAGAACTCTCCCAAAAAAGTTTAATATTAAAATATCTGTGATTGAGGAAACTCAGAATGTCCAAACTGTTGGACTTGATACTATCTTGGGTATTCTGACTAATTTTGAATTAAATCTTGGGATACAAGAGGCTAGCAAAGCAAATTCAATTGCTCTTGTAAGTGCTCTCAAAGTATCTCAGGATCTTGTTCAACTGTCCAAAGATATTGATGAGTCAAATCTAGGAGATGATGAGTGTGCTTTGATTACTCAAAAATTCAATAGCTTGTTGAAGAAGAAACGTTTTACTAAGTTTCCAAATTCAGCACACGGTTGAATCATCAAAGAAGGAAATTGTTACTAAGAAGCCTGCATTTGAAGGAAAAAAATCAGTTGATTCAATTCAATGCAGAGCTTGCAAAGGATTCAGACATTACGCAAATGAGTGTGCTAACACTCTTAAAAAGCGTGGAATGAGTTTCTCAGCTACTTTGAGTGATTCTGATGATGATGACCAGACTGCAAACATGTCTATATGGCATCCATCTCAGATCACTTTGTCTGATAGTGATTCAGATGTGGAAGATGTGCAATTCCTTGATCGCACAACTTACCATACAACTGACTACAGAACTGATGTGTATACCTGCTTGAATTCTTCAACTTCTGGTGAAATTAAAAATGATCCAGAAGAAGAAGAGTGTGCTACCTATGAGGACTTGCACAATACCTACGTTGAACTCCACACTGATTGGACCAAACGCATGGAGCAACTCAAGGTATTTAAACAGGTCAATGAGAAATTAACTGCAGAAAATCTCAAACTAAAATCTCAGGTTGAGAGTCTGTCAAAAGAAAGTGATTCTCAAAAGGATTCCATAGCCAAGTTAGAAGTTTTACTCACAAAGAAAGATATGGAGTGTGAAAATTATAAAACTAATCTTGATAAAGAAACAGAAACTCTAACAAGGCTAAACACTGGTAAAGCTAAGTTAGAAGAGGTTTTGAAAATGGGAAACCAAGGAAAATTAGGAATTGGCTATGGAGATTCTGTTTTTGTAAAAGAAGGAGCTAGCACTTTGAAAATTCAAAAGGCTAAAACTATCTCCTCTGACAAGCCTGCATATACTGCTGAAAGCAGACAAAACAGGAAGATGAGGTATGTTTGCCATCATTGCTTTGCTCCTGGTCATATTCGACCATATTGTCACAAGCTGAAACAGGAACTGGGTTTCGAAAATGTGCATGGACACTTGGGCAGACAGTTGTGTGCACAACCGATCACACAACAGTACACACAACCCAAAGCTGGAAGAAAAATTGCTTAAGTAAGAAAGGAAACCATGAACTGTCATGTAGCTTTCACCTCTCTTAAGAGTAGTGTGGAAGGGGCCTGGTATTTTGACAGTGGCTGTTCTCGCCACATGACGGGAGCACGAGAAAATTTCAGCGATTATGCACCATTCAAAGGTGGGAAAGTCAATTTCGGTGGAGGAGCTCAAGGTAAAGTTATTGGCAAAGGTACGTTGAATGTATCAGGTTTGCCTGAGTTACACAATGTCCTACATGTTGATGGACTTAAGGCAAATCTGATAAGCATAAGTCAACTGTGTGATGATGACTTATTTGTTAAATTCGACAAGTCCAGATGTGAAGTTTTTGATAACAAAAATAAGTGTATTTTAACTGGTGTTCGATCCTCTGATAACTGCTACAAAGTTGGTAGCATTGTGTCATGTTTTTCCACTAAAATGGATGAGACTACTATCTGGCACCAAAAGCTTGGTTATGCCAGTGAAAGAAAAATCAGAGACTTAATTAACTTTGGGGCTGCAAAAGATTTGCCGAAACTGGACCTTAAGAAATTAAGTGTGTGTGGGTCATGTCAAAAAGGGAAACAAATAAAATCAAGTCATAAAAAGGTTCAAAATTGTGGAACCACTAGATATCTTGAATTGGTTCATACTGACCTAATGGGTCCCATGGAAGTAGAAAGCATGTCTCGAAAAAAATACTGTTTTGTGTGTGTGGACGATTTTTCTAGATATACATGGGTAATTTTCTTAAGGGAAAAGTACAACACCATTGATGAGTTCAAAATTTGGTACAAAAGGGTCAAAAACTTATATGGTTTAAAAGCCATTAGAGTCAAATCTGATCATGGTACTGAATTTAAAAATACCAGTTTTTTAACTTTTTGCGATTCAAAGGGGATTACTCACGAGTTCTCAGCCCTCAAAACCCCTCAACAAAATGGGGTAGCGGAAAGAAAAAATCGCACATTACAAGAGATGGCTAGAGTGATGTTAAGCTCTAAAAATCTCTCCAAAAGGTTTTGGGCAGAAGCTGTAAATACAGCATGTCATGTGGGGAATCGTGTCTTTCTAAGAAGTGGAAGTACCATGACTCCCTATGAGATCTTTCTTGGAAAGAAACCCACGGTCAAATATTTTCATGTATTTGGGTGTATTTGCTACATCCTGAATGACCGTGAGTATCTTTCTAAATTTGATTCCAAAAGTGACAAAGCTATCTTCATTGGGTACTCTACTAACAGTAGGGCGTTTAGAGTCTATAATCTCAAAACCAAAACTGTCATGGAATCCATAAATGTTATTTTTGATGATGCTACTGATCTAAATGTCAAAACAGTTGAGGATGATATTGCAGGTTGTACTTGGAAGCCAAAACCAGTTAATGACGAATCTGAACCAGCAAATGTGAATGAACCTGCAGAACAGCCAGTTGTGTAAACAGTTGTTCAACCAGTTGTTCAAACAACTGACAACACAAGTGGTCAAACAAATGAAGACCAATGCTCAGATTCTGAAACTGATGAAGAGGATGTAAGCAGAGAGAGGGACATCCCTTTCAGAATACATGGAAATCATCCCACATCTCAGGACATAGGGGAAGTGGGTGAAGGCATGAAAACACGAGGAAAAAAGGTCAATTACCGTGACCTTGCAGGTTTGTTATGTTTACAATCTATGTACCATCAGGTAAACTCGTGCTGTTTTGTTGCTAATTATGAACCAAAGAATGTCATGGAAGCCTTGAAAGATGAGAATTGGATTAATGCCATGCAAAAGGAATTAATCCAGTTCGAGAAAAATGACGTTTGGTTCTTAGTTCCTAGGCCTTCTCACGTCAATGTGATTGGGACCAAATGGATATTTAAGAATAAATCTGATGAACAAGGCAATATAACAAGGAACAAAGCTCGTTTGGTGGCTCAGGGCTACACTCAAATTGAAGGGGTGGATTTTGATGAAACCTTTGCTCCTGTAGCCCGAATTGAGTCTATCAGATTGTTGCTAGCTATTGCATGCTACTTGAAAATCACTCTACATCAGATGGATGTCAAGAGTGCGTTCCTAAATGGTGTTTTGAATGAGGAAGCGTTTGTTGAGAAACCTAAAGGGTTTGAGGAACCCTCTAAACCAAATCATGTTTATAAGTTGAAAAAGGCACTCTATGGTCTTAAACAAGCCCCACGTGCTTGGTATGGTAGACTGACAGAGCACCTAATTCAACTTGGGTTTAAAAGAGGAAAGGTTGATAAGACTTTGTTTGTTTTGAAAAATAAAAAGGGCATGCTTGTTGCTCAAATTTATGTGGATGACATAGTTTTTGGTGCTACTACTAATGACTTACTTGAAATGTTTGTTAAAAGTATGACATCCACATTCGAAATGAGTATGGTTGGGGAACTGAAATTCTTTCTTGGTCTTCAAATCTCTCAAACCAATGAAGAAATGTCAGTATCACAATCCAAGTATGCTAAGAGTTTGGTAAAGAAATTTGGGCTTGATAATGCATCACACCTGAAAACTCCTATGGGATCATCCCAAAAGCTTTGTAAAGATGAAGAGGGTGAAAGTATTGATCACACCCTCTATAGGAGTATGATAGGGAGCTTGCTGTATCTTACGGCTAGCAGACCTGACATAATGCATGTTCAGTGTGTACATTTGTGCTAGGTATCAAACTGACCCCAAAGTATCCCACTTAAAGGCCCAATTGCTATGGATGAACCAAATGATAAAGGATTATGGATTGAAAAGTGAAACCCTAACTGTATTTTGTGATAACATGAGTGCTAAAGATATTGCTAAAAATCCTGTTCAACACTCCCGTACAAAGCACATAGATATTCGGCATCACTTTATAAGAGATCTTGTTGAACAAAGAATTATTACACTTGAACATATTGGAACAACAAATCAACTTGCTGATATATTTACCAAGGCTTTGGATTTTGAGAGATTTTCTTTCCTTAAGAACTCTCTTGGTTTGTGTGATCACAGATGATAGCACAACTGTGCGGACAAGCATCTGCATCTCTGTATAATTGTATATTACATAAAACACCAAATATATATATATATATATATATATATATATATATATTGTTCCTGCATTCATGCATTGCACGATTATCTCTTGTGATCACTTGTCTATTTCTCTTTATTGACATTTTTTGACTCTTGAATGTGAGATCCCTCCTAACTTGGTGATAAAATTCCCTTGTTCAAATATTTCTTTGATAATTATCATGGAGTGGGTGTCTAATCTAAGGTCACTGAGAAAAACAAGCTGCCTCCATTTATTTTGAAGCTTCCACTCATGTGCTCAATGCCAATGACTTATTGTTGCATCACTTGGGAAAAAAAATTGGGAAGCACTATGGTGTGAGAGTGAATAGCTCCTTCTCAGTGACTGATTCAATGCCTAATATGGAGACATTCTATAGGCTACATGATTGAGGGTTATCTCATTGAATTCCTGTTGGTCAAGTTATGTCAATATGTGATTTAGTCATACTATGTTGCAATTTATTGAGATTAAAATCCTCACTGTGTGTGCATTGTTCTCTCATAATAGGCATATTGATCAAGTTAGGACATTTGAAATTCTTGGTAAAAATATGAGCAATTTTTTTTTTTGTTAATTCTCAAACTTCTTGTCCTAATACTTCTATTGTGCTTAATGATCTTTTTATGCTGAGGTGTTTGAGAATTCTAGTAGTCAAAGGAGACTACGGTGAGGAGTTGTTTAATCAAGGAAGGTTCCTATTCGGTTAAGGAAAGCAAGTCATGTCACAAAATTTGGTAAGTTTTTTCAAATTTTTGATCCCTAATCCATTATGATTATGGAAGTTCAAAGGGACAAAACTCTAACCATCACACGGTTCCTTCTCCATCTAGTATTCCGGATACCAAGGTATGTGATCATTATCCCTCTTCAATGTTGTGCCTTAAGTTGGTCAATCAAGTCAAATCTCACAACTCTCCTCACCCATAATCTATCTCCTCTATTTCTCTATCCGTTTTCTCTCTACCTGTGCAGATCAATTTCATGGCATTTCCTTCATCCTCCAAAGCTCCGGCGTCCTCACGCTGCATTGCCACAGTAGCCGATTTAATCAATGATGATCTTGCAAAATTTTCTGGGCTCCCTTCTTCGGCCTACGTGCAACAACTTGCACCGCCGGTTGTGCACAAGCGTACACAACCTTGCTCATAGCAGCTGTACCAGACAGAAACGCCATTTAAGCCCAGATTGTTGTGTTCCGAGCTCAGATCACATCTCTCCAGGCTGAGATTGACGGTAAGCATATTCTGATAGCTGGGTTGGAGAAAGGCATTGCAGACTTGAAAGCGGTTCTTTCTGGTTCCTCTCAAAAAGGGGGAGAAACATCGAATGCAGGGGGAGCATCTACTGCAACCTAGAAGATCTTTTCTTGGATCTTGTGAAGCAGGTTTTTGATCAGAACCACAAAGATAGGGGGAGATTGAAAGAGTATGAAAATACTCTTTGATCCTTCCTTAAATCTTTGTGATTCTGATATTTAAAGTTATGTATATTTTGATCATAATCACAAAGATAGGGGGAGATTGAAAGAGTATGAAAATACTCTTTGATCCTTCCTTAAATCTTTGTGATTCTGATATTTAAAGTTATGTATATTTATTACTTAAATGGATTAGAAAATAAATTGTAAATAAAGTTTAGGTTGACTAATGGCTAACGTTTTATTCTTAGTAAGGTTTTGTATTTTAGGTAAAAGACTCAAGAAAAGAATGGTCTCTTGAAGATAAGGAAAGGGGATCCGGACTACAAGGAAATGATTGAATCCTTGTCAAAGAAGGATTCTTGTTTGGCTATAAAAGAGTCTTCCGCCTCCATTATTTGTCACCGATTTCCACGAGATTTATACCG
This sequence comes from Platycodon grandiflorus, assembly GCA_016624345.1. Lineage (NCBI taxonomy): Eukaryota > Viridiplantae > Streptophyta > Magnoliopsida > Asterales > Campanulaceae > Platycodon > Platycodon grandiflorus. Next base: position 17,061,243 of record CM028363.1, read on the forward strand.
AGTTATTGAGAGAGGAATCGTTGAGAGTTTTGTTCTTGTATCTTGAAGATCAGAGATTGATCCTTCGAGATTGATTTTGTGTTTTTGTCGTTCTTAGATTAGAACTCAGTTTTGATCTTTAGTTATTTATTTTCTTTTCATTGTAAGTGTTTTCTTCACAACCTGTTGTCTAGCAAGGTGTGCTTTTATGAAAAGGTTTCCAGCAAGAAGTTTCTTGCTGAAGTATTAATTATTCCGCTACATTTATATTCTGTTCTTTTAAGTTATTTTTTCTGGAAAAAGTTGTTTGCTTTGTTGTGCTGACACTTGTGTGCACATCTATACACACAAGTCATCGCACATTTGGTTACGATCCACAATACAATTCTTTCAAAACCAAATAATAGCATGATTTGGAAACATTGCACCTATATATATATATATATATATATATATATATATATACATATATAGTTATATACTGCACCTCGTTTAATCATGAATCACAAATTTAGATCCCTCAAAAATAATGCATTAGCGAAATTGAAATAAAGAATTAATTAGCAACCTTCATTATTCCTACGTTCGCCACATTGATTGTCCCGTGTTTACAATGGTCTCCTAAAATACCTATTTCTCATTTAACTTGGTTGTTAAAATATTTTCCATTTTCATTTATTTCTTATTTTCAACAATATTTTTGAAGTATGTCAGATGGCTGTTATAGATGGGTTTATGGTTTTAAGAAAATGATGAAAAAGATTTTCTCTACATTAGATAGCTGCCTCTCATCTCTGTTGAAGAGAATGCTAATTTTCAAGCCCAGCCCCAGCTAACACCATTTGACGGGAGATCAAACCAATGCCACAAGTTTTAGTGGTATCTAGTGGAACAGCAGGCTGCAAACCTTGTCATCCTAGAGCCAAGCTTATCCGCTTACCGAAGAAGGAAGGAAGGAAGGGACTGAGTTAGATGAAGCCGATGAAAAAATACTCACTTAAGAGCATCCACATCCAGGCTGGATGCTTTTACTAAAACTCTAAAACACTTTTTAAGATTTTTTAACTCACCTTGATCCCATAGTAGACTATTAGTAGTAGGCACTACTACTACACCCTCTTCCTCTAAAATCAACTAAACTACCATTTAAACATAAAATAGCTTTTAACGGGAATAATGACTTTTTTTGCCTCCTCCTCTCCCCCCTCTTCTTCCGGTTCTCTCTTCCTACCGATCTTCTTTCCCCTTTTCCATTTCCTTCTTCTCTCTCCGACCCTGCCCCTCTCCCCTCTTTCACACACACATGCACACACACACACACAGAGAAAGTCTGTTCTCTCTCTCTCTCTCTCTCTCTCTCTCTCTCTCTCTCTCATCTTTTGGAATTGATGTAGAAAAAAGAATTAATTATAGGAACATTTAAAATGAAGAAATTTAATGAAGGTTGTAGCTAAATTATTAGTTTTATCACATATATTTTTAAATAACTGAAATTATTAAAACATAAGTATTATATTTTATAGAATATAAAATTTAAAATATTGCATTCCGATTGTTCTAGAAAAATAAAAATAAAAAGAAAAGAAAAATAGAATGATAGTTAGATTTGTTAATTGAGATGAAGGAGATTTAATTTTTAGAGAATTGTACAGTAAAAGCTTATTGGAGTAAATTTTTTTTAGAGTATTAAAAAAATAAAACTGGAACAAAAAACAATGTACTAAGAGTGTGTTAGTGGATGCTCTGAGGGAGATCTACTAAAGTAATGCTAAGATCTACTTTTATTTCTATAAATACCCATGCATCCAAAACTTGACTTTAATTGTCTATTCCCTTTTTTTTTTTAGTCTTATTCCTTTATTCCTGGTTTTTGTCTTTTATTCTTGCTTTTCGAATTATATATCTTTGTGTTCCATCCTTTTTCCTTGGCTTTCAGTCCATGTACTCTTTTCTTTTTTACTCTCTCTCTTTCAGGCAAAGAGTCTATTATTTTATTTTTAAATATTTTACTTAAATAGTCTACTTTTAAAACTTATGTCTGCAATCTCTAAAAAAAAATTCAGTTTTACCCTCCAAATGTGATATAAGCATCTTGACTTTGCTCAAGCATTTTTATAAGTATGACCAACTCTAATGACACTTATATAATACTTGTTTAATAGGCTTTTCAAACATAAACTCTTTGGGTTGAACGAAATGAGTATTATTTTATTTTATTTGTTTGTTTGATTTTATCACTTACAATCTCAAGTGTAATCCAATTACCTTCAAAGATTTTATGCCTTCACCCGAAGCACTATACCTTTGGAAAGATGTCGTTAAAATGAAATAGATTCTATTGTTTAATATGAAACATGGGAACTCGTTGATCTCTCTCTTGGGTGCGCAACTATTAGGTGCAAATGAATTTTCAAAAGAAAGTTAAAACCAGACGGAACCATAGATAAGTATAAAAGGTCAGGTTAGTTGCTAAATGTTTCAAACAAAAGGAGGACATAGATTTCTTTTAACATGTATGCCCTTGTTGCACGTATGACTACAATCAGAATGCTCATTGCATAGGCATCTGTATTGGGTCTTATCAAATGGATATTAAGACAGCTTTTTTCATGGTGACCTTAAAGAGAATATATATATGGATCAACTTGAACGATTTGTAGCTAAAGGCTATGCGAAAAAAGTTTTTAAGTCGATAAATTCCTTGTATGACAAACCCCTAAGCAATAGAATGAAAAATTTGATAAAATTATTTTATCATTTGAATTTACTCTTAGTGATGCATATCAATGTGTACAAAGTTTAAGGTGGTGCTAGTATTAATTATTTTGTGCATATATGTAGATGACATTTTGTAGTTTGGCTCAAACAATGAGATGATAAATGAGACGAAGTCATTTTTGAAAACAAAGATTGAAATGAAGGATATGGGGGTTGCTGATCTAATTCTTAGATTAAAGCTGACTAAGTCAGCTGAGGGTATAGCTATTTCTCAATCTCATTATGTTGATAAAGTTATAGAGAAATATAGCTATAAGAATGGTATAATTGTAAAAATACCTTACGATCCATCTGTGGCTTTATATAAGAATGAAAGTGAGATTCATATGTCTCAATTGAGATATTCTCAGATTATTGGTAGCTTGGGATACCTAGCTAATTGTACTAGACTTGATATCGCATTTTCAGTTTCTAAACTAAGTAGATACACGTGTTGTCCAAATAGAACTCACCAGGAGGCCTTGGATAGAGTATTTAGGTACTTGAAAATATTTGTTCCTTGGGTTTGTATTACAATAAATATCCTCCTATTTTTTAAGGATATAGTGATGCAAGCTGGATAGTCAATAATTAACTTTTTGGTGTTATGGGTGTACATGGAATTGATGTGTACTTATTTGTCCACTTTATATGCTCATATTTTCCCTAATTTTGGCTAGTTCTTATACGTAATTAATCTAATTTATCATCTTTTGATGTAGGCGAAGGAATATTTCGACTTGAGCGTTTTTGAACTAAAAGACGGGTTTTGAGCTAAATTCTTGAACTCACGGGCTAAGCGGATGGAAGTGAAGAATGGAAGAGATGGGCTTGAAACTATGAAGGAGTCCAATTTTAAAGAGGAAGCCCAAGAAGAGTTTATTTTTACTTTTTATTTACTTTATTTTTCTTTTTGTAATTAGACAATTGTTGAGGGGGTTTAGGGAAAATTAGGAGTTAAGATGACATTTGGATAGTCACAAGAAACTCACGTTTCTTTTCTCCTTCAGAAGAACACGCCATCTTCCTCTTACTTCTCTCTTTTGCAGTTTTTATTTCTCTTCTACTACAACAATTGGAAGTTTAATTTATATGAAGATCATTGACTCAATCATGCGTGGCTAAGGTTCTTTTTCTTATTCAAGGGTCAATTTTGTTTCAATTACGTTTATCGTGAGGCTATGTGTTGAATTGTTTCTTGTTATATTCAAGTACTTGTAGATTCAATTTGATTTTCATGAAAATTGTTATTTTGTTGAATTGACGACTCAATTGAATTAATAATTTCCTACTGCTATCCATGAGTTTGTGCTATCATGAATGAATGGAAATTAGTAGCAATAGGTGGAATTAGTTGTGCTATCATAGTTAATTTTGCCTAATTGAATCTACGAGACTAGTTTTGATAATTGCAGCTATCTCGATTATCAAAATTAGGTTCAACCGTTTTCATAGAGCATAATGCTATCATCAATTGGTATGGAACGCTATCGTACCCAATTGATTGATGATAAGTTTTAACTGGATGCTAGGTTCGGTCAATTAAATTAAGAAAACACAAGACTTGTTTCGGCTATCCTAACGAGTCTTTGGTTGAATACTTGAATCACAAGAATTAATATTTATTTTGGCCTATGATCGATAACGTAATTGAATGTCACGACCCTTGAATTGGAATTTTCTCGTCTTGTTATTTTCTCGAATTTATTTACTCTTTTACAATTGTTCCTATTTTATCTTTTATAATTTTTCTCGTTAATTTAGTTGATAGTAGTTGTTTAGCTATTAGATAAATATCTCAAAAATCCCCCCTTTTTATTTCTTTGTTATTCACTCGAAAGAAATTATTCCCGTTCCCTGAGGATTCGACCCTGCTTGCCATATACTCATATTTGAAAGTAGAAAATTATTTATTTGGTGGTTTGACGCCCATCAGGTATGTATTTGCGTTTGATGGTGGGGTGGTCGCCTAGAAATCCACCAAGCTGACTATATTGTCTCAGTCTACGTTTGAGGCTGAGTTGTGTGCGTTAGATACTACTGGAATAGTGGTTTATGTGTTAGGTTCATGTTGATATGCTCAGAATATATGCTAGGGGGGGTGAATAGCCTATATGACCTTTATTAAAAATTTCATCTAATTTATAGATTATGTTTAAGGACAAGAATGAAATGATTAATTGGATAGGTCATCTTCCATAATTAAGCAACATAGCTGATATTGAGAGATCAGCTGATGTGCAATCAGCAGTTTTCAAAGACTGCTAGTGGAAGATTTGTTATACTTTACTGATGTTAAAAGAGGAAAGTAACGGAAGGATAAGCAGGATAAGTATAACAATTAAGATTAAAGCGGATGTAAACAAATAGGTACAAATTCATCATAACAGCAAACTTAAATCTTATATTAGATGCGGTGATTACTTTCTTTAACCAGATTGCACAATATATGAAAACATATATTACAGGAAAGATAAGAAAATGCTGAATGTAAGTAAATATATTTATATTAAAATTCAGCAGAGGTTTACTCAAAGAAAAATACGCTTAGTACATCAACTTAGACTCTCTAACCTAGCAATCTCTTAAATTTCCCCCGAATTTCATGGAAAGGAGTGGGGGGTCCGGGAAGACATACTAAAAACCCTCAATTATTAGCCTCACCAAGTACCTTGGGGAAAGCAAGAGGTAGGACCAATTGAAGGGTGATGTGAGAAGAGAATATTATGGGTTGTTCAAATAACTAGTATTTGAACAAGCGAGTCAAAGCACTCGGCAAGAGTGATGACAATTCTCTAAAACGTGGGAGAAGAGGTGGGATAGTGATTCCTCAATAGATCAAATGATCCATCCGGTTATAATCGTGCCCCTTTTCGCCCTCTACGCTACGGCGAAGACGGATCGTCGATCCGACTCCAGATGCTCGGGATATCGCAATTTCTCTCTCTCTCTCTCCTTTCTCTCTTCTTGTAACACCCCGAATCCTCGCATGCATGATTTACTTATATTTTGCGTGAATTATGTGTTAAACTTGTTTTATTAACATGCTAGTTAAATTACGCTTCTATTTATATTTTAATTTCATGTTTATAGGAATTGTTATATCCAATATGCATTGATAAATTGATTGTTAAGATTCACGATGTCTATTTGATGCGTTAGAATTGTTGTGTGACCACACCTAGGTGTACCCAAGTGTCCAAACCAATGCAATAGAGTAAAAATAGAGATATGTTGGACAGTATGTTTGGCACGGCCGTGTGCCTTTCTTTGGCACGACCGTGCAAGAGTGTCAAATTATTCCAGTATATTTGGCACGGCCGTGCAAGATGGCCAGACCACTTCCAGAATGTTTGGCACGGGCGTGCAGCTTACCTTGGCACGGCCGTGCGAGAGTGGCACGGCCGTGCGGCTTCCTTGACACGGCCGTGCAAGTCGTGCTGAACCAAAAATTAGGATTTTGTGAAATGACCTTTGTACCATTAGAACTTAATACATGTGTGGCTCTCCTTGAGCCACAACACTACCCCTCTCCAATCTGAATTGTTACACATATTTGAGTGGAGAGACTTCACCTTCTCTCCATTTCTTCCCTCCAAATCCTCCATTAGAGCTCCATAGAGTGTGTGTGTGAGAGTTTGGTGAGACTAGTGTGTGTGTGGGAGTTCCCGGAGATCCGACCATCCGATCGACGATCCGAGACCGTCATTGTGTTGGCATTGAGCTAGGGAACAACTTGGGTGGCTTTGATTTCACTTTCATTATGTTGATAATCGGTTCTAGGTAAGTTACTAAACCCCCTTTGTATGCTTTAAGCTTCAATGTGTGTTAGATCATCAATATTATTGTATGACTTGCTTTATATGTTGTTCTCATGTACAAATCTCTAGGTGGAGATGGGTACATTGTATTTGTGCTATGAGTATGTGTTGAATGATGTTAATGAACTAAGGTTGGAATATAAATGTTAGGATTTGAACAAATAGAGAACTTGAGACTTGAAAATGGGTGGCTTTTGCATATAGCATCGAAACCCTAATTTGGTGAACTTTAGTAACGACTCCGAGAAGTTGATTTTAGGGAAGATTATGACTCCCGAACAACATATTAGATTACTACGAGGTTTAGAGTTCGATTGATCGAGACTCTAGTCCTCCGTACCTTTGATACTGTTAAAATAGAGACTTGTGTATAGCTCTAAGATGTTGAGTCGAATGCTTACAAATTGGTTAAATGATGATGGGTGGTAGAATAGAATAATCTACTCGTCGTTTGTCAAGTTCACTACTTTTGAACTTGATGGTTAATTGCATTTGATAAATAAGAACATCTATTTGTGCATGGTGTAAGTCCAGTGGCGTCGTTTGTTGAGTAAGGTAGGACGACCTATGGTCTTCACAAATTAACGTTTGTGATCGCCATAAGTCGCCGTCGGAGTTGCACACACCCTCTTGGTGGCCACGGTTGAAGTAGCCCCAATGTTGTAGCAATACGCATGACTTTGGCTTGCTATGTTGAACTCGACGGATTGTGTCGGCGACGTCGATACTACACACACGAGTATCGAGGCACTTGTTGTTTGATTGTGTATTGCAGAGCGACACAAGGTTGAAGAAGGTGATATGATATCCTTCTAACATGGTCATTTATGAGCATCCATGAGTTAACCAATTACTATGTGAGTTAAATGATTTGTGTATCGGTAAGATGATAAATGATTTGGTTGTGGTATATGAACATTAATACCATATTATAATTATTGCTTGAATATCATGCCATGCCATGTAGTTGCATTAGTAACTTACTGTGTCATTACGACTCACTCCGTTGTGTGTTTACTTGTTTTCCTTAGATCCGAGCTAGGCAGGAAGTTCGCGGTGAGGCCGATTAGTCCTATCGCGTAGCTCGCAGGTGGACCTTTGTTTTGTTAAATCTTGGAGCTCTTTTGTTAATAGTAGTGGGCATTCTTTTGGTGAGGACGATTGGTCAAGTAAAGTCATGTAGACTTTGCTTTGGGTAGTGTTGATATACTAATTGTATCTATTATTCTTTTGGTGGCCGACACATGTCGTCGAGCTCGTATACTCTTTTACGTGTTAACTTAGTTGTTTTCCCAAGCGAGTTATGGCTTGTGGTTTTTGCGTAGTTATTTCCGGCCTGTTGTGGCCGAAGTAGTTAATGTTGTGTGTGGCTTCTTCACACATGTACTTGTATCTTAATTAGTTGGGTTCCGGCTGTAACGTCGCCGACGATTGGTTTTATTTACCAAAGTTTTTGCCATTGTGGTTTTGTGGCGTGCACGCTTGTTGCGTCACGCGTTTTTATTAATTATTTCGTTAATTGCTTGTTGTTTGGCGCGTCGACCTTGGGATTTCGTATTGAAATCCGGGTCGGGCGTCAGTTGGTATCGAGCAATAGTTTCTTGTCGCCGAGATAGGTTCCTTGGCCTAGGTGGGTATGGTTTATTGTTGAGAATTTTAACGTCGAGTGATGTGTGTAGGTCATCATGGTGCGGACTAGGTTCGGAGCGAGTGCCGGTGGTCGGCACTAGTGCCGCGAGAATGATGAGAGAGATGATTGCGTGAATCGACCACCTAATGTCCCCCTAAGCCGAATCAAGAGAACCCGAACGCAAACATAGCAGATTATGATGGGACGAATGATGGAACTTATGAACCAAATGATGAACGCTTGAATGGGAGAGCACCACCTACACCGGAGGTTGAAGCTCCACAACCGAAGTTGAAGTACCACAACTGAAGTGAGGCCTAGAAATTATGCTACGACATTGGAGCGTTTCTTGAAGATGAAACCACGTACTTTCCTTGGGGAACCGGATGCCACGAAAGCTGAATTGTGGATTGAACATATCATCAAAATATTTGCAGCCTTGGGTTGCAACGATGACGAGAAAGTTAACCTAGGCGTGTTCAAGCTTGAGGAGCGGTGAACACTGGTGGCAAGTGTTGCAGGGGAGTTGGGATTTGCGGGGAGAACCCCACAGTTGGCCGAATTTCTTGAGGGAATTCAAGGCGCGATATATTCGGAGGTGGTTCGCGAAAGGAGAGAAAGAGAGAATTTTATGACCTGGAGCAGGTAGCATGACGGTGGCACAATACTCGGCCAAGTTCACGGAATTGGCTCGGTATTGTAGTCACTTGGTTCCCTGAAGCAGAAGGCCCAAAATTCATCAAAGGCACGAAGACGGAATAAAGGAAACAAGCGTTGTCCTTACGACTTTGACTATCGAAGTGCGGTGGATAGAGCTTATGGGATTGAAAATGACATAGAAGAGCATCGGGAAGAAACTTGAACAACCCTCCACAGGCATCGCAGAACCAGGGTCGAGGACAAGGTTCCGGTAGCCGATACAACGGAGGAAACAATAACCGCCGGGAAATCGGGAGAGGGCAATCGATAGGCAACGGGCAGCAATCCGGTGGGAGGAGTAATAGCACCGCATGCGAGAGTCCACGGGTACTCCACAAACTTGTAGTATTTGCTCGAAACCGGACACTCGGAAGATAGATGTTAGAACAAAGTAGCCGGCAATGCTACAACGTAAGGAAATGGGGCACATTAAGAGGAAGCGTCCCAAGTTGAAGGATAGTCGCGGGAGCGCGAGTGTACGAGACAAGTGAGACGAAGAGAGATAGTGATGGTAGACCTAAGGTTCGGTCGTGTCTTTGCGCTCGATCAACAAGGAGTGCCCGAGTCTACATCCGTGATAGGAGGTAGTCTTTCTGTTTTTGGTAGTAGAGCACGAGTTCTTATAGATCTGGCTCATCGCATTCATATGTTGCATACCATTTTGTGAAAAATTTGTGTGTATTGCCCCAATCATTACCTTTTGTGCTTGAGGTGTCTACCCGTTGGGGAGCATATGTTGGCTTCGGAAGTATACCGAGCTTGTGACATACTGATAGGTGATCACACTTTGCATGCTGACTTGGTTGTACTGCCCATACGTGATTTTGATGTGATACTTGGCATGGATTGGTTGTGTGTTTATCATGCTTTAGTAGATTGCCATAGTAAGAAAGTTACTTTTGCTATGCGGGTGTTCGAGTTTGTATTTGTGGGTGATCTTGTCAAGAGTAGTATACATGTTATTACGCTTTGAGGGCTAGAAAGTTATTGTCACGTGGGTGTGCGGGTTATTTGGCGTGTGTGGTTGACAAGAGTATTTCAACACCAAAGTTAGAGGAAGTTCGGTGGTTTGTGAATTTCACGATGTGTTTTCGACCGACTATGATATGCCTCCCGATAGGAAGTAGAGTTTTGTATTGAGCTATTACTAACCGCTCCCATTTCTAAGGCCCCTTATAGAATGGCACCCGCGGGCCTGAAAGAATTGAAAGAGCAGTTACAGGAACTTCTTGATAGGGAGTTCATTAGACCGAGTGTATCTCCTTGGGGTGCACCAGTTTTGTTTGTGAGGAAGAAGGACGGTACTTTGAGGTTGTGTATCGATTACAGACAGTTGAATCAGGTAACAATCAAGAACAAGTACCCTTTACCACACATCGACGACTTATTCGACCAATTGCAAGGGTTGGTTGTGTATTCCAAGTTGGACTTGAGGAGTGGGTACCATCAGTTGAAAGTTCGAGCGGAAGACATTCCCAAAACTGCTTTTCGCACGAGATATGGGCATTATGAGTTTGTGGTTATGCCGTTTGGGTTGACAAACGCGCGGCGATTTATGGATTTGATGAATCGTGTGTTTCATCAATATCTAGATTGTTTCGTAGTGGTCTTTATTGATGACATACTTGTGTACTCTAAGTCACGGGAAGAACATGAGCGGCTAAGGGTAGTATTATCGGTTCTTCGGGAGAAGCAGTTGTATGCTAAGTTTAGCAAGTGTGCTTTTTGGTTAGGGAAGGTATCATTCTTGGGTCATGTGGTTTCGAAGGATGAGATAGCGGTTGATCCATCCAAAGTGGAAGCGGTGGCCAAGTGGAAAACACCGAGTACGATTCCGAGGTTCGTAGTTTCTTGGGTTTGGCGGGGTACTATCGGAGATTCATTGAGGATTTTCCAAGATTGCTACACCTCGCGAATTTGACAAAGAAAACGGCACCGTTTGTGTGGAATGAGAAATGTGAGACTAGTTTCCAAGAGTTGAAAAGACGCTTGAGCGACATCTCCTATTTTGACGTTGCCTAGTGGAGGTGACAACTTCGTGGTGTATAGTGACGCCTCGAAGGAGGGCTTGGGTTGTGTACTCATGCGAGAATGGGAAAGTTATTGCTTATGCTTGAAGAAATTGACGACTTCCGAACAATTATCCTACTCATGATTTAGAGTTGGTGCGATTATGTTTGCGTTGCATAAATGGAAACATTACCTATACGGAGCAAAGTTTGAGGTCTTCACGGATCACAAGAGTTTGAGGTACCTTTTCTCGCAAAGGAGTTGAACATGAGACAACGTAGATGGATGGAGAAATTGAAAGACCATGAGTGTACGATCCTTTATCATCCCGGGAAGCGAATGTTGTAGCGGATGCATTGAGTAGGAAAGACATATGTCTCTTGCTTAATGGTTCGAGAATGGAAGATGTTAGAGGATTTGCGAGATTGGAATCCTTCCGAGACAGAACGTGGAGTAATCTTTGCGAATATTCGAGCCACACCAGTTTTGTTTCAACAGATTAAAGAGGCTCAAGTTGATGACCCAGAAATTGTTAAGATAATTGGTGAGTTGGGCGAGGGAAAAACACCCGACTTTGCGATGAATAGTGATGGAATTCTTACATTTCGGGGAAGAGTTTGCGTTCCTTCAAATGAGGTGGTTAAACGACAAGTCCTTGATGAGGCTCACAAGGCGGAGTATACTATACATCCGGGGAGTACCAAAATGTATAGGGATTTAAAGAAACAGTTTTGGTGGAGTGGGATGAAACGAGAGATTGCGGAGTATGTTTCAAGATGTTTGACTTGTCAACAGTAAAGGCCGAGCACCGAGGCCGGCGGGCTTGTTGCAACCACTTGAGATCCCAGAGTGGAAGTGGGAGCACATCACGATGGATTTTGTGACGGGATTGCCCGTACTCGTCGAGGATTTGATGTCGTTTGGGTTATTGTGGATAGGTTGACAAAATCGGCACACTTTATTCCTATTGCGATAACATATTCCTTGAGTCGGTTGGCGGCATTGTATATTGAGATAGTGAGGTGCACGGAGTTCGGTGAGTATTGTGTCGGACCGAGATCCGAGGTTTACATCGAGGTTTTGGCGAGGCATTACAGAGGCTATGGGGACGAAATTGAACTTTAGTACGGCCTTTCACCCTCGGTCGGATGGACAATCGGAGAGGTTAATTCAAGTACTTGAGGATATGTTGCGTGCGTGCATGGTAGACTTTAAAGGAAGTTGGGATACTCATTTACCTTTAGCGGAATTTGCCTACAACAATAGTTTCCAAGCGAGTATTGAGATGGCGCCGCGAGGCTTTGTATGGGCGGAAGTGTAGATCGCCGATTTGTTGGGACGAAGTTGGCGAAGCTAAGATTTGGGGTTCGAGTTAGTACAACGGTCGGTTGAGAGTGTGAAGATTATTCGGGATAGACTACTTGCGCCGAGTCGACGAAAAGCTATGCCGATAATCGGAGACGAATCTCGAGTTTCGGGTAGGAGATTATATGTTCCTTAAAGTATCGCCACGTAGGGGTACTAAGAGATTCGGAAAGAAAGGGATGTTATCACCAAGATACATTGGTCCGTTTGAAATTCTCGAAAAAGTGGGGACTTTAGCATATAGAATTGCGTTACCGCCTTCGTTGTCGGAAATCCATAACGTGTTTCACGTGTCTATGCTTCGAAAGTACATGAAGGACGATTCACATGTGTTAGAGTATGAGGAGATTACTTTTGAACCCGATCTATCATATGTCGAACAACGGTAAAGATTCTTGACACTAAGGAGCAGACCTCGAACCAAACGGATCCCACTAGTTAAAGTGCTTTGGAGGAATCACGACATTGAGGAAGCTACTTGGGAGACCGAGGCCGATATGCGTGAGAAATACCCTCATCTTTTCGATGAACTTGGTAAGGAATTTAGGGACTAAATTCTTTTAAGGAAGGAAGGATGTAACACCCGAATCCTCGCATGCATGATTTACTTATGTTTTGTGTGAATTATGTGTTAAACTTGTTTTATTAACATGCTAGTTAAATTACGCTATTTATATTTTAATTTCATGTTTATAGGAATTGTTATATCAATATGCATTGAGATATTGATTGTTAAGATTCACGATGTCTATTTGATGCGTTAGAATTGTTGTGTGACCACACCTAGGTGTACCCAAGTGTCCAAACCAATGCAATAGAGTAAAAATAGAGATATGTTGGCCATATGTTTGGCACGGCCGTGTGCCTTTCTTGGCACGGCCGTGCAAGATGGCCAGACCACTTCCAGAATGTTTGGCACGGGCGTGCATCTTACCTTGGCACGGCCGTGCGACTTCCTTGACACGGCCGTGCAAGTCGTTCTGAACCAAAAATCAGGATTTTGTGAAATGACCTTTGTACCCTTAGAACTTAATACATGTGTGGCTCTCCTTGAGCCACAACACTACCCCTCTTCAATCTGAATTGTTACACATATTTGAGTGGAGAGACTTCACCTTCTCTCCATTTCTTCCCTCCAAATCCTCCATTAGAGCTCCTTAGTGTGTGTGTGAGAGTTTGGTGAGACTAGTGTGTGTGTGGGAGTTCCCGGAGATCCGACCATCCGATCGACGATCCGAGACCGTCATTGTGTTGGCATTGAGCTAGGGAACAACTTGGGTGGCTTTGATTTCACTTTCATTGTGTTGATAATCGGTTCTAGGTAAGTTACTAAACCCCCTTTGTATGCTTTAAGCTTCAATGTGTGTTAGATCATCAATATTATTGTATGACTTGCTTTATATGTTGTTCTCATGTACAAATCTCTAGGTGGAGATGGGTACATTGTATTTGTGCTATGAGTATGTGTTGAATGATGTTAATGAACTAAGGTTGGAATATAAATGTTAGGATTTGAACAAATAGAGAACTTGAGACTTGAAAATGGGTGGCTTTTGCATATAGCATCGAAACCCTAATTTGGTGAACTTTAGTAACGACTCCGAGAAGTTGATTTTAGGGAAGATTATGACTCCCCGAACAACATATTAGATTACTACGAGGTTTAGAGTTCGATTGATCGAGACTCTAGTCCTCCGTACCTTTGATACTGTTAAAATAGAGACTTGTGTATAGCTCTAAGATGTTGAGTCGAATGCTTACAAATTGGTTAAATGATGATGGGTGGTAGAATAGAATAATCTACTCGTCGTTTGTCAAGTTCACTACTTTTGAACTTGATGGTTAATTGCATTTGATAAATAAGAACATCTATTTGTGCATGGTGTAAGTCCAGCTGGCGTCGTTTGTTGAGTAAGGTAGGACGACCTATGGTCTTCACAAATTAACGTTTGTGATCGCCATAAGTCGCCGTACCGGAGTACACACACCCTCTTCCTGTTGGCCACGGTTGAGAAGTAGCCCCAATGTTGTAGCAATACGCATGACTTTGGCTTGCTATGTTGAACTCGACGGATTGTGTCGGACGTCGATACTACACACACGAGTATCGAGGCACCGTTGTTTGATTGTGTATTGCGGAGCGACACAAGGTTGAAGAAGGTGATATGATATCCTTCTCTAACATGGTCATTTATGAGCATCCATGAGTTAACCAAGTACTATGTGAGTTAAATGATTTGTGTATCGGTAAGATGATAAATGATTTGGTTGTGGTATATGAACATTAATACCATATTATAATTATTGCTTGAATATCATGCCATGCCATGTAGTTGCATTAGTAACTTACGTGTCATTACGACTCACTCCGTTGTGTGTTTACTTGTTTTCCTTAGATCCGAGCCAGCGGAAGTTCGCGGTGAGGCCGATTAGTCCTATCGCGTAGCTCGCGAGGTGGACCTTTGTTTTGTTAAATCTTGGAGCTCTTTTGTTAATAGTAGTGGGCATTCTTTTGGCGAGGACGATTGGTCAAGTAAAGTCATGTAGACTTTGCTTTGGGTAGTGTTGATATACTAATTGTATCTATTATTCTTTTGGTGGCCGACACATGTGCAGTCGAGCTCGTATACTCTTTACGTGTTAACTTAGTTGTTTTCCCAAGCGAGTTATGGCTTGTGGTTTTGCGTAGTTGTTTCCGTGTTGTGGCCGAAGTAGTTAATGTTGTGTGTGGCTTCTTCACACATGTACTTGTATCTTAATTAGTTGGGTTTCGGGTACGTCGCCGACGATTGGTTTTATTTACCAAAGTTTTTGCCATTGTGGTTTTGTGGCGTGCACGCTTGTTGCGTCACACGTTTTTTAATTATTTCGTTAATTGCTTGTTGTTGGCGCGTCGACCTTGGGATTTCGTATTGAAATCCGGGTTGGCGTCACACTTCTTGCTCTCTCTAAAATGCTGGGTTTGGAGGAGAATAATGAGGGAAAATGGGTTGGGTTATGTTATTAATACCATGGGTAAGTGTTTGGTCCAATCCCGGGCTTGTTTGAGTATTTTAAACCACTTAAAAATGTTAAAAATCGAGAAAGAACGAAAACCAGACGAGCAGAGTATGGGGCAGGGCGACCGCTCTGTCCTAACCAGGGCGATCGCTTTGCTCTATGGTTGCAGGGCGATCGCTTTGCCCTCTGGTTGCAGGGTGATCGCTTTGATCTCCCGGGCGATCGCTGTGTGTCTAGATTCTCCGAACTCTCCGAAAATGCTCTGAAACGCTCCCGAAATATTCCCGAAAGTCCAGAAACAACGCTAGAAGTTCAACGAAATGCTCACGATGCGACCATATAAAGGTTTTGAATATAAATCGGGGCACACGAAATACTCGAAATGACTCGGTGCGGGACAACGACAAGATCAATATGATCATCAATCGTAAATGAGTCTAAACCGAGATTAGGTTAATAGGATGGGGAAATGGACAACGTATACGGATGTTGATCAAGGTCGAGAATAGTCTCGAACGAATACGGAAACAATGCACGACACAACGTAGCTTAACTACGTGTCTAATACGGTTCTCAACTCAACACGTCACACTTAACAAGCATGACACCTCACTCTCCGAGGGTTTCAAGGTCAATATCGAAAGACTACAAGCGAACCAGGAAGGAAGTTGGGTCAGGGTGTTACACTTTTAATAGACTAGTGAATGAGACAAGTCATTAAAAGTTTTACTTCTATAAGTCAGCACATATAACTGATCTTATGAAGTGCATGTTGACCGATATGAAACTTCAGCCAACTAGATTTTAAAAGACGTTTTAAAATATATTTCAAATCAGTTGATGTGAAAAGTGCTGATCAGTTTTTGGAAAACGTTAGCATAAAACAAATCATACAAGCATACAGATAAATCATGAAAAGCATAGTATGATAAGACTTTATTAATGCAGCATGTCTGATAATAGGTTGAAGAGGAATTTAGCAGACATGGATGTATCCATATAACAAAACAGTTACTGACCTATTTTGTGCATATGCTGGCGAAGTGGTCATTCTCAAAATCTTGGACTCATCGGTGGACTTCTATATGATTGTGACGTTATGCTATAACAAATGAGTAAAGGACATAGAGAGTTATTCATGAGTTATTAGCGATCCTTCATAAATCGGTAGCCAAGTTGATGTCTGCTGATGGAGAAATTTGTTGCATTTTTGACTTTTTGTCATATGAGTTCCTGCCTTAAATACTCAAAGAAAGATTGTCAGCAACATTTATGAGCTAAAAGTAGCTTTAGAAATCCAATAATACAAATGAAATATAGTAAGCACATTTAGTAATGGATAATTACTTAAACATGACTTATAAGTGTAATCCAATAAGATACGAAATTATAAACCTGGATTACTTTCTCATTTTTCCTTTTGAACACATCTTGCTCATAGTAGTTGAAGAACTTGTTCGAAGTTGTGCATAAGTTCATTGGGCGTATCTTGTAGGCGAAGCTTTCCAGTTGAAGAAGGTTTCATCATAGATGTCCTTAGACCAGAGCTAACATTCACAGTGATTTAGAGATGATTTAAATTTAATTTCCCTTTAATTACCTTTAGAGATCTACTGATTACTTTTGCTTTAAACTTTCAATAATTAGTTACATATCTTCTCAAATGGATAAGTAGCAAAGTCTTCAAAAACTAAGTATCATAGAATGTAGGGATCAAAGATTCCATGATAGAAAGTTTTTGACACTTAGACATGTCCAAAGAGATACTAGTAAGAACCTCAATATCTTATGATACAAGATCACAAGTATTTGAACTGAGAAGCTTTCTTGAAAAGGTCTTAGATTGAAACAATCGTTAGCCTTATATCAAGATGACAATTTTCAGAAATACATCATTGTAATTCATCCATCATGTCTAAAGTTTAGAAATTTGCTAAAGGATATTTTATGGATTTGAAAATAAAATACTTAATAACAAATATTATCCTTAGCAAGTCAAGCTCTATTTAACTATAGTACTTTTCTTCAAAAAGCCAATTGATGAATACACTTCTGTCATTTGAAAGATTTTCCTATAGCAATCACGAGTCATCACGGTAATCTTTTCTCACAAAGATTTTGAAATTCAATATGATTTTGATTTGTAAAAGCATTTTCAAAATGACTT